>JAUTBT010016314.1:0-42005 GCA_032361225.1 Lepetodrilus schrolli
GAATAAATTCGGCCTTTTTCATATTCAATTCAGAGTTGTCCATTTTATACCTGACTTTAGTATCTACATTGTAAAAAAAAAAATCCTAGCTCACTCATTACAATACATGATACATACACAAAAATAATATATAATGGTATAATGGGATGAAAATGTACATTTTCCAAAAAGTACGAATTGTGATCAATGCATGTGCAAGTAGTTTCCTAATTTTAGTCATCATGCATTTCTTCTTTTCTATAAAAAACATCATTTATTGGTGAAAATTATATTTATTACCAACATCATGATTTTCAGATACATTTGAAATATTACAAATTTTAGCATGATATATCCCCACTAGTTTAATATATCTGACATTGCAATACTCTTCTCACAGGTCATATGCATGGTATGAAACACCACATTACCAGATTATGTTCCTTTAGCCAACAGGTCATGATAAATATAGTAATGGACGTAACTTGTTCGCCCCCATCTCAATAACTATTCCAAACCGAAATAACTGCCCACCCACCTCAATAATAATCTCAATCCACTCACTCTCTATGGATTTTCCTAATATGAGCCTTCTTTAACCTTTCATCTTGGACAAACATCCCTAGGCTCAGATGATATAATTACCCTGTTCATGGTACATAAAGTCCCACATAGCCATACATTTTACCAGGTTTACAAGCCTTCTGGACATCAAGAGTTAAGATTATGTAAATTCCACTAATATTAAAAAAGAAACATTTAAAAAATAATAATATTAATATAATATACACATACTTAAATTAGTACATTGAAACTATGGTATGAAATTTCAAATATAGACAAAATAAAAATCATGATATATCAATTAACTAAATATATTAGATGTTGTTCAATTAATGTTATGATTCCGCAAGTTCCGTATCTGACGCGCCGATGTTAATAATGACAGCAAAAACTGGGTTAGTGGAATGACTGACAGACCATACATCCCAGAGAACTGGTTTACTCCAGCAGTCTATCGGAGGTCATATATTTATCAGAGATGGAAGTCCTGGTGCAATCATAATAACCATCTTGCGATCAAAGCAATATCTGTTCACAGTCATATCTGTTCACAGCAATATACATTCATATGGATATCTGTTCAGTTGACCATCAAAGGAATTGAGAGATGTCGGAAAATCTAGGTTCAGCTTGATTAATACAAAAATGTCATTTCATTACTGGTGGTTTGTTTTGGTTTTTATTAGTGATAGCTACAGGCAGTAGGGACCCACTGTTAAGCTAAAACAAAACATTAGTGCCCACCCATAGAAGTGATATATGTGAAAGGGAGGGACGCATGATTTCTATGCAGGTGCACCCTACTTCATATGACAGCTATCTAGATTACCCTGGTATAGAAATTGCTTAAACTGACATCTTGGGGTACCATATGTTTTACTGGAACAGCCCTTGCTACTAAATGATAATGTCAATAAAATATCAAAAATAGCAAGCGAAATATCAAATGAAAATTCTGCCAGACATTTCATACATAACACATCAATATTCTTTTGAACAATCTAGAATAATCAAAGTCATGTGATTTTTGTATCCATAATAAGCATTCCTACATTACAATTGAAGAAAACCTTGCCTAAATTAAAACAGAAATGTGTTTTAGATGAATTGTGAAGCTCTCTGTAGTGTACCAAAGTGCGAATCATTGTGTAAAATGATGGCAACATACAATAAATGATCAAATCAGTAATAGCTACAGGCAGTAGGCTTCAGTTCCTTTAGAACTGACAGTTAGTATTACAACCTGACTGTCTAGACAGATGGATTCCAAACTGGGATGTAAGCATTCATGTACATTATAATAGCCAGACCACAATCCTAGAGGATGACCTAGCCCTCAATGAGCATGGACTTGCTGATTCATGAGGTTAAAGTATGGAAGTGGATCTTCCAGAGGTGAGGTTGTAGGAGGTGTGACCCATACCCCTCCTCCACTTCTTTCTTGAGCACATTTCCCCCTGTTTTTAAGAATATATCTCACTCACTCTATATCTTTCTTATTTCTTTTTTCTTTTCTCTTACTTGCTTTTATCTCTTGCTCTATCCTTCCACTCTCTCCCTTCTTATGCTCCCTCCTCTTTCTCCATTTTCTATTGGTCTCTCCATCTATCCCCTATCTTTATATATATATATATATAATCTTTTCCTTCCCTCATTCTATCTGTAACTCTTTCCATTCTCTATCTCTCCCTTCCTCTGCCACTCTCTCCCGTCTTTTTACTCTCTCACTTGCTGTATTATTTCCCTCCCCCTTTATTTTATTCTATCTCTACGTCTTCCTATTTACCTCCTCTCCTCTAGTCCTCTATCTTTCTCTCCCTTCCTCCACCCCCTCTCTCTCTCTCTCTCTCTCTCTCTCTCTCTCTTTCTCACACACACACACACTCTGAACATCATAAATTAATATCAATATATTTCAAGACAAGCCCACCAGCACCACACCACTTAATTACAAACCTTCACAAGCATACTCATCCTCAAGATTCAATTCTAAAAAAAATAATTAATTATTTTCAAAGGAAAAGCAAATTGCTATTTAATTCGAGTGTATGTTCCCATCAACAGCCAGGCATTCTAGTATAATTATGCCCATGAATTAACTGTGGTGTTCCTCTTCCAGACATTGTGTCTATATCTTCAATGATCTTCTTCCTCCAATGCCAGACTTTAACTGACAGCATCTAATCCTTGACCTTAACCAATTTCTCTTTCATCCTGTCTCCCTGTTAGTATAGTGTTAAACTGTTAAACACGGACTGGGCCCTGGTCCATTTCATTTCCGACAGATGTGTGTTACTTTGTCAAGTGTGTAATGAAATGTAGCACGAACAGTATATTGAATAACTTAATGAGAGTGACTCTTTAATGTACATCTAGAATTTCCTAGAAACTATTGAATTCCACATTTGAAACCCTGTGAATTCCCTATCTGAAAGCCATTTTGGAGATTCCTATATAAACTATTATAAACCCATTTAGAAACCCTCTTTGAAATCCTGTCGAAACCAAATTGAATCTGGAAACCATCTTGGACATTCTGTGCAAACCTATTGAATTCCTTATATGGAATTTATCTTAGTCCTATGGAAATTCCATTGAATTTCCAATATTGAAGCCCTATTGATCCCAGAGAAACTTCATTGAATACCCCATTTGGAAACCCTCTTTGTACCCCTGTGGAAACCATATAGTATTCCCAATCTTGGAGATTCTGTGAACTCCGTATTGAATGCCCCATTCAGAAACCCTTATGGAGACTAGTTTAAAACTGAATTAACTTTCTAGGAATCCTTTTGGTGATCCCCTGGAAAACCTTATTGAATTCTCCACTAGGTCCTGAGATTATAAAACATTTTTGAGTACAAATTCATGGTCAACTCAAAGCGTTGTTCACAAATACCCATCTAAAATTTTAGCTTTAGCATGAAATCGTACTCAAAAGGTTTCGTAATCTCGGAGCCAGTCCTAGCTGCAAATTCCAATGTGAGTACATTGGCCTAATGATGGGCGCTAAGTGCATTCAGGACAGAGTGGGACATGCGAGTGACACTGCCATAGATAATCTGTACAGGCGTCAAAGGACATCTTGCACATCGAGGAGAACTAAGCAATAGATGCATGCAAGCTTGACATCAAGAGATCTTGGTGTGTCATTTGAATAATCTATCACATGATAAATACTGTCAACAATACTTTAATGAACAATCAGTTAACATCATTGGGATCTTCTGTTGCGTCATCTTAGAATCCTATTACCACATACAGAAAATGTGGGTACATGTAAATAGCTTTTAAAAATTTTTTTTTAATGGCAGAATCCATACTATATGTATTCTATATCTTGTGAAGTATTACTATATGTATTCTATATCTTGTGAAGTATTACTATATGTATTCTATATCTTGTGAAGTATTACTATACGTATTCTACATCTTGTGAAGTATTACTATACGTATTCTATATCTTGTGAAGTATTACTATATGTATAGGTAAACAACATAACTATTAGATTACTGTATGTAACAGATTGTCACCATCAGGACTGAAGTATGAATTGACTGTGTGATTATTGGTGTACTATGTTCTTAAAATCTGAAAGTATTTGCAGATGCTAGTTGATGTATTTATTACACTGCATGGATTTATATCGAGAATGAATCTTTGCAATCATAAATTTATTTGCTCAATGTTTACATAAAGTTGGAACAAGCATTGTCCAAAGCATATAGCAAAATGTCCTTTAAATATGAATTTGATGAATATTCATCTACAGTGTTGTATCATTTGCAAATACAATGATAGGGTACCTGTAACATAACCATGTAGATCCTATAGGATATTGACCATGGTTGCTTTGAATAATATCTGGCTTCGTCTTCACTAATTCAGAAAACACCAATGTCAGTACAGTCATGTTTCAATTCTCATGTTGGCCATGCTGTACCACAGGTGTACTGGCCACATGTTAAAACATCACCATCAATGTATGTATGCATGTATGGGCAATTGTAAAACAATGAGAATAGAATTCATGAATATTAGTTCCCATGAGAATAGGTACTGTGGTTTTGTTTGTTTGTGTGTATGTGTGTGTGTGTGTCTCTCTCTCTCTCTTTCTCTCTCTCTCTCTCTATCTCTCTCTCTCTCCCCCTCTCTCTCTAGAATTTTGTGTTGCCAATTTGGCTATTTTTATCATGAAGATTCTTTTCAATACAGTATGCCTCTTACAATTTGTAATAGTATTTTTTTCTTTGATTTCCTGCTTCTGATTCTGCTTCATCCACCCACCCCTACCACCCCCACTATTCAAGGCACACCCCCTCCCACCCCAGTCCCCCTCCACCTTTATCAACCAAGCTTCTTTCTTTTCTACACATTTTTAAATGTCAAAAGTCTCCATGAAGTCCTCTTAGAGCTTCTCTTGAGGCTCACATTTAGATATCAGTCATAAAAAAAAATCATTCTCAACAATGGAGGAGTCTTATAAACCTCCTCGGCCAATGTTCAAATCTCACGGCAGCCTATGTCGGGCGAAGCACTGTACTATGCCATAAGTACACACTGTTTCATATTTTTATACTAATACAGGGAATAGCAATGCTTGAGTCCTCATTGACACATCACGGAACTTATTTTAGGAAATGCTGTACATCAAAATGCTTTTAAACGTCAATCAAGAAGTACTGATTTTGTGTTTGGAAGTAGACTGCCCAGAAATGTTGTTTGAATTCCATTTATTTTAGTCTGTTAAATAGAGATAATTGTGGAGATAATATAGAGATAACCATAATAGATAACTATGGAGACTTATGTAAATGTGAAGATAATTATGGAGATAACCATGACATAGAGATAAAATTGAAGATATATACATATATTGTATATTACTAGAGATAATCATCGAGATAACATCAGAGATAGCCTCATTATTCAGTGACAAATTCTGTAAACCATTACATAAGCAATTGCATGTATGGCCTTAGATTACTTGTGTATGATTATCATATTCAAATTATGAATAAGTTTAAATGTATATATTGCGTAAACATTGAAATTTTACTCATTTATATTGTTGAAACTCATTTCAATAGCAATTGTGAAATTTACATAAATTTACATTTACAATTTATTGTAAATTGTGTAGCTCCCATTTTGTATTAGCTGCAGTTCAAAGCCAATTTAACTTTATCTGAATAGGCTGGAATGATTGAACGTTGATTAGAAAATTGAAATTTGGTGCCATAAAAGTAATTTATGATGATAATAAATGAAAATATTGAAATAAAACTGCTTTTCTTGATATTGTATTAGTCTCCTAGGCCATTTGAACATTTTAATTTTGTTTCTTATCACTACTTTTACTTTTAAAAAATAATGTTATTATTGAATGAGAATTTGTTTTGTTTTTGAAAACCAGAAAATACATTGTAATATATTTGGACAGATGTAAACAGAATGCATTAATTGCTATGACAACTTTCACAGCTGTTGAAAAATTCAAGAAAAAAATATAGTTGGCCTTACTATTGTATAACTTTTGCAAATACATCAATTTTTTTTTATCCCTCTTTAATTCTGCCTCCAGGAATCTTAATGCATTATCACCTCCCCTGTCTTTTGCGGTCTTTTGTACCTAAATAACGGAATTATCTTCTGGTTTCCAGAGATCATTTTAACCTTGGAATAATCAATGACATAGGAAATGTAAAGATCGTAATGAATTTCAATTTGATCGTGACCTGGCAAGTACCTTGTCACATTATGACAAGGGAGGTCATACACTGGTCACATGCTGGCCATACACTGGTCAGCTGAGAGCTGGAAGGGACTGGACACAATAGACACTAAGATGGTCAAAATGTCTCAAGGACCAACTTCACATTTGAGCAAATGGCATGACAACAACTTATTTTTAGGACTACAACTGATAAGGTCAATCTTGAAAATAAGATAATTTCAGGCAAGTAGTAAATTTGATGATGATGAGAATGACTGGTCTCAGAATAAGTGTGAAACAAAAATATATAGCATATTAATATTGATATTTAGTTATATGTGAAATTGCAGCATGCCAAACAAATCACAAATACATTGAAAATATAATATGCAAAGATGTATATATTTTCAATATTTCTGAAAAATTCAACCTCCAACATTAAAGATTATCTGGTAAAAAGTTGTGATTTATGATTTCTTGAACTTGTTACACATTTGCTAACGTTTACCTTCCTACATTGGCTGTACATTGATTCATAATGCTATATTGGGTAAAGACATATCCACAACATTTTATTAGCTGCATATTAATACACAATGTTCTATTTATTAGCTACATTCACAATGTACTATTACCAGAGGGTATTCAACATGCTATATTTAAAACCACAATGCTTTGTTGTCTATATTTAAGTGTATACAGATAAACAATGCTCTATTAGTTATATATAAAGTCACAATGCTCTATTAGGTAAACTCAAATTATAGATACCTGCAATGATCTGTTAGCTGCTGATGGGACTACAATGCTTTATAGAGTACATGCCCACAATGCACTATTGATAATGTTTCCACCTCTCTTTCACCTCCCCATCCCCATCAAACCCTCCTCAATCAGTAGCTCACCCCCTCAAACCCTCTCCAATCAGTACCTCATCCCCATCAACTCCCCACTCCCCAATCAGTAGCTCACCCCATCAAACCCTTTCCAATCAGTACCTCATCCCCATCACCCAACCACCCCCAATCAGTAGCTCACCCTCATCAAACCCTCTCCAATCAGTAGCTCAATCTCATCAGACCCTTTCCAATCAGTAGCTCATCCCCACCAAACCCTTTCCAATCAGTAGCTCATCCCCACCAAACCCTTTCCAATCAGTAGCTCATCTCCTGCAAACCCTCCCCAATTAGAATCTCACACTTTCAAACCATCCCCATCCTCCCCACCCTCCTCAAAACATCCCCAATCAATAGTTCAACCCCTCCTTGATCTGTAGTGCACCCTTCCTCAATCCCTCCTCAATCAGTATTTCACCATAGAAGATGACTGCAAGGAACACCACTAACTCACTCTAAGGTGACCCATTGTGGGCAAAACTTGTAAAACGGCCATTTCAATATCACTAGAATTTACATCTAATTGCCAATAGTGATGACAGACTGCCACTATCATTCCACTCCCATCTAGGACCCAGGATACACTTAACAATACACAATTCTACGTCACTGGAATTGAAAATAACACATTTGGATCTCTTCCTAACAAGAATCGGCCAATTAAAAAGATCTTAAAAAGCTCAAGCGCTGTAACGTCCAAGTGGGACAGTTGCAATTGACATTGTTCAAATCAATTTCACATTTGAATGATTTTTTTAGAAAACCTTGAACAATCATACAAGCTTTTTAAAAATTTAATATAATCAATAATAGCGATTCCTATCAAATAGTAACTAATGATACATGTGTAATTGATGCATTTGATCCATCTTGAAACTCTAACTGAATGCATAAAAATAATGATGAAAAATCCCCAAATGACTCAGAAATGAAAAAACAAATTAACTTCAGTATAAAAATCAAGTGATTTATATATCACGTATGTATATTTAATATCTGCAAGTAAAAATGTCACCCAGTACTATCATTTATTTGGGAAAATACATACATATACATACCAAATAACTTAATTATCTAGCAGTGTACATTTTAATGCATGTAGACTATATGTCACCATCACCTATTGCTGCTACAATGGAACAGCTCCAGCCTACTTGTCAGAGCTGACATACAAGTATTCTTCAGCCTGGAACCTGTGCTCAAACAACAAGCTATGGCTTGTTACTGCTGTATGAAAGCTGCAGTCTTTTGAACAAAGATCTTTTCAATTCACTGCTGCCGCTTTGCGGAATCAGCTTTCTCTACAACTTAAACTATCTTCATCACTAACTGCTTTCAAATCGGGCCTCAAAAACGAATCTATTCACAAAATACTAACAATAATATTGTTAAAAAACAGCCTAGATCACGGCAGAATTACAGTGGACCATGGACAGTTGACTAAGAGAAACCATGAGATGTGTCCTCACAGCTGGTCATGGGTTGGACATCAGAGCGTGATGTCACAGAAGTATGATCCCACTAATATATAAAAAATAATAATGAGATATTCTAAAGAAGATATCGCATTATTATTTTTCCATATTACACCTATCCACCTATATATATATATATATATATATATTATTATTATTATTATTATTATGATACAGTTGTATGGTAAATAAAGTATGTTGCAAATCAAATTATACTTGACAATCGAGCAGAGAATCCGTTACTGCAATTTCTTGGGATAGGTTTGACATTTGTCATCAAAGCACTTTGACACCAAAGATTCTAGTGTCATGTATATAGTCATTGCTAAATAAAGATGCTATGGGACTTGTAGGGGAAACTAAATTGACATGATCCAGAGATTTATCTAAACTGTCACAACTCTGGAAATCTTCCAAATGTTTTTGGCTGTTCACATTCTAAAATGAGACAAAGAATTTGATTCCACTGTTGTGTCAGCAAAATCTATTCTGTACACCAATTTAACACTAGGTATGTTATTTTGGAAATGAGTAGGTATTCTACAGAACTGTTTACTAAGAAGGCTTGTCTACTAAATAACTCTTGTCTGCTAAGAAGGCTTGTCTACTAAATAACTATTGTCTGCTAAGAAGGCTTGTCTGCTTAGAAGGCTTGTCTACTAAATAACTCTTGTCTGCTAAGAAGGCTTGTCTACTAAATAACTCTTGTCTGCTAAGAAGACTTGTCTACTAAATAACTCATGTCTGCTAAGAAGGCTTGTCTACTAAATAACTCTTGTCTGCTAAGAAGGTTTGTCTACTAAAATGGCTTAATCCCTACAATGTTATGATCTTCTTACGTCATTGAAATGCTGATGTAAATTTAAAGCTTTCTTGACCTCTCCCTGTTGGAATAATCAATCATAGACATTTATATCTAGGGCAACTACTGTCACCACTAGATTGGAGAAGGTTAAGGATGTATTAACAAACCAGGAAATTTGCCATAAAAATCACAATTAATAATAATAATAATAATAATAATTAGATTTATATAATGCAAGCGCTTCCATGCACCAGGACATGTTCGTAGCACTAGATTATCATCAATTTCTCGTATTTCAATGGGAGTTAGCACTTCAAGAGATTGTACACTAGCAAAATGAAATACAGATAATGCAGCATGCACTTGCACAAATTGCACAAATTACAAAACGAAATGACTTAAATGGTGTCTAAATCAGATTTATAAAATGAATTTCGAGATCCGAGTTTGCTCATGTTCTGACTGTAGAAACATTGGTTGTCAGTTTTTGGAATTACTTAAAATTTGTTAGAAATAGATGGGTGTCATTTCTTTAAACATTTTCAATTTAACCTTTCCTCAGCTGAATGAATAATTATCACCACTATATATACATAACTTTGGCTTACTCCAGCTGATAGAATGTTAACCATTCAACACATAAAGTATATAAATTACAATATTTCAAATACCTCATACAATTAAATATTTAAGTAATGGAAACAATCAATTTAATTGGATTGGAGAAATCTTATAAAAGTTTTGGAAACACAAATTTTATTGCTTTCCTTTGTTATATGAGAAATAGCGATTTAATGCTTAGTTGCAATCGAATATCAGTAGCATGTAAAAAAACAGTAAATCTATAACAATCACTAGTACTGTTGCTATAGCAACCAATTAAATATTCCATAGCATTTCCAGTGTCTGAATTTACACTGGAATTTGAACTTAAATCATACAAACATGCAATGCATGTATTTTATACTTACATGAACAAAGCAGTATACTGTAGTTTCAAGACTAATGAACAGTAGCACAATTGTTTTTATATGTCTAGCATTTTTGTCTTTTCAATAAAATAAATATAGTATAAATAATACAAATTTCAAAAGAATTAATCTGACATCAAAACCCTCCTGGAATTATTAACCTAATAAACAAATACAGATATTATCAGGCATGAAATTTCAGTCAGCTAGTGAGTTGTATATATTCCATGCCATGATCTGATTGGCTGAATGTATCCTAATAACCTTGCAATTAAATCACATCTTATGGGATTGAGAAAGTGATTACGACATTCAATCTCATTTTGGAACATGTAAAGTCATTTGGTAAAGGAGGCAATTTTTGCAAAAAATCAAGAAGTGCATACTACCGTAATATTCAAGAAATACATTTAGTCATTCTGTGACAAATATTAGACATTATATTATCAAAATTTGATTTGGTTATTCCACCCACCCATCCCACCCCCTTGTATTTTATTTTTATTTTGCGTAAATCCTTAGCTCCACAGTGACATTGTGATTCTCTGTGTCCAAATATAGATGGTAGACATCCTTGGCAGCAGATCGTATGTACTCAGAGTTGATCATTATTAAATCCTGAAAAGAATATGTTTGTATCCAAGAAGCATCGATCAAAAATGAAAATTAAAAATATGATTGGATGAAAATGTTGCAAAAATCATATTGACCTTTAAAACTGTTTTCATTGCACGTCATGAACACATCTCTGAACCTAAATTATCCACATTCTCAAGAGCAAAAATCTACATTTTTGACCGAAATATCTATTTTGAGTATTTGCTCTTGCGTCTTCTTGAAGCGATGGAGACTAATTGCATCCTTCAAATTAGGCAAACTCTGACATAGATTAGATTCCCACTGCATGTTAATGAACACCACAGATCCCACTAAATCTGAATAACTTTGCCATTGATGGACAGCAGATGCTAATGATCCTTTGCAGGGGGGGATTGGGGGAGCAAGGGCAGGGGTGAGGGTGGGGGGAAGGTTGATGTTAAGTCATGTAGTCCATGTACTGGATTGGTAATCCACGTAGTGGTATAGTAGCCCGTGTAGTGGTATGGTAGTCCATGTACTGGTAGTATCATTGTCCATACAACTAGTATGATAGTCCATGTAGTTCATATACTGGTAGTACAGTAGGTAGTCCATGCATTGGTATGGTAGTCCACTAGTGCAGTAATCCACATACTGGTATGGTAGTCCATTTGTACTGGTATGGTGGTCCATGCACTGGTATGTAGTCTGTATACTGATAGTCCATGCATTTGTATGCTAGTCTATGTACAGGTATGCTAGTATATATTATGGTCATAGTTTAGTACCTATGTCCCTGATTCCGACTTCCCACTTATTCTTATGTTCAACATAATATTCTTATAGTAGTCCAGAATAGCATCAATTAACCAGCAATTTATAATCTGTGTATGCTGAATAAATCTACATGTCATTTCCTGAGTCATATTTTGTACCTCTTATATGAAGTTATGGCTGTAGAGATCAACTAATGTTGTACAACATGATGAAGTTAAGATTATTGTTAGAATTTATAACAAAATGGGTCCAATTATGTGGGAATGGACTTCCAATGGCAATCTGAGATAAAGGTTTAGCTCCAACTTCCTTCCTGATACAGCTACATGAGTTGCTTAATAGAATGGTTGGTGGCAGGAAAATGGTAAATGTGAGAAAAAACAACAACATATAACAGTTATTAATCATTGATTATAAATAACCTGATATGAAGTAATAATACACGGTCATTTCCTAAAACACATTGATCATTTTCAATGTTTATACATATAAACTTGTGCAAGAACAGTTTAGCCAAATTGAGTGGATATTGAATAGAGCAGTACTATCAACAGAACAAACCAGAACAGAACCAACAGAACAGAACAGAACAGACCAGACAAGAACCTCATTAATACCAGAACAAGAACATCACAGTATGAGGTGTGTCAAGAAAACATTTGTCAATAAAACATATACATGTATACTCGTATATGTCTTAACTTGAAGATATTTTGAAGATATATATTGAAGGGGAGCAACATTGGGGGAGAGACATTAATATATGATGGTAACATCATGTTTGTCAATCCCCTCTCATGATACAATTTTATATGGTTGTATTGTTAAATGTCTTGCCATGAGAATACATATTGTTAAATCAACTTGAAGATATGGAATGATTTATTCCAGTTAACTTCAACAGGAAAACAGTGATCTTTCATTAGTATGACAAAATGTACTATTTTCTTTGGTCTTTCTCCCTTGAATTGTCGAAAGGTTGATATATTTTAATTACCAATAATAATGTGGACTTAAAATGATACCTAGAAGTTGATTGAAGATGATGCTTATTTGCTTAAATGATGCAAAGCATGCCCCTTTAAAATATAAACCCACATGCTGTAAAATTTATTAACAATTTTTAACCATGTTGATAATTGTGCCCATTAGATCAGATTATCTAAATCTAAATGAAATCTACATAGCAACCAAACACAGATCATCTGAAATCTAATCCCGAAATATTGACAATTGAATCCGTTATCATTTTTAGTAATTGGAAATACACTTTACAGTGGATTATCAATCACCTGGTTAAAATCTGGGAAATGTAACTAGATCTACTTTATTGCAAGAGTTACTGTACATCAAGGTAACGATATAAACCTTGACCAGTGGTCAGGAGACATGTGGTAACATAAATAGTCCATATGATGACCGATAGATCCCCAGAAAGGTCAAGCTATGACAAGAATGACCAAGGGATCATTCGGAAGAAATTGCAGGATTTTCTCGATATTGAGAATGTATGGCATAAAACAGACATAACCTCATTATGTCTTTTATTTATGGAAGATCTAAAAGCAGTTTCTGTCAAAGACATTGGAAGCAATAATTTAAGAATATTTTAAAGATTAAAAAAAAAAAATGTTGCAAACAGTTTTTTAAAAAAGAAGCGATGAATCAGAAAAAAAAGCATCCAACATATTTGGATAGAACATGTAAAAGTTGGAAGATCTATGGTTGTTTAACAAAATTATCAGTATTGCTGAATCTGCACCAGGAGTAAACGCTATTTGCTCTCTTCTGGTCCCAAATTCTCTACAATATATTTTCAATATCAATTCCTGGAAATTGTAATTGGTCCTGGTATAAGCTCAATATTAATGGTGCATCCAGATCAGAAATAATGGAGGTATAAACCCAGAATTTATGAGAGGAAATTTGCTATAAGTACAAATGACATGTTACCTCAGTAATGTCATAGACATTATCTCAACATTGAGGGGCTTGTTGCTTAATGTCGCAAAGGGAATATTTCAACCATACATGATGGCAGGGTTATTTTAATTTTATTTTTTTAAATTGGGGTTTACAGGTGCTTTCAAGATTTTTTCACTTATATCACGACTTGTCAGTTTAGGGCAGGAGGAAACCCGCAACATCCATAGCACTGACACTGACAAGACTAAGGATGATAACTGCATTGCCACTCTACAGACATCACATCCTATCAATATCGATCACATCCTATCAATATCGCATCAGAAAGGTAACTTTCGTGAATATTAATGCAGGGCCCCTGGGGCAGGATTTTAACCTGGAACCTTTGGCTCCGAAGGTCAATGACAGCTCAACATATTGATAACATATTCTCACCTATATAACATATTCTTAACTATATATCTCATCCACTGAAATATTCATAGCTGAACTAAATGTATCACATTTCAACATTTCAAAGTTTCAATGATAAACATTTTTTTTTTATATGAGATATAAGGAAATACAAAAAGCTGGTTAAAATTATTTTCAATAAATCATGAGACCTTTGAATTTCATGTTAATATGATGATAATCCACTGGTTGCTTTAAAGTTTAATAACAGTAGTATGATTAAGATTGATCCATTTCACATTTACCCACTCCGACATTCAAGAATGATTTTAACAAGGTTTCATAGTCAGATGTTCAGAAAACTGGAACTGTTTATTCAAAAATCTTTATTCAAGCTTCGAATCTCAGGCTTGGACTCGTATGTGAACCAAAGCTCTTAGTGAATATGGAGGGGACAGTTCTTCTGAAGAACTATCGATTGTGTCGACATTGAGCAAATATTATGTGAACCACTTTAGTTGAGCCATTACCGCTTCCACAATAGTGCGCACTTGGCACTAATATATAGTATTATTATCATCTGTCATTTTACAGGGATTAAGCCTGAAGATGACAATCATAATTGCAGTCAGATTTGGATTTACAATTTTATACTCAGAAGAGATTAAAATGGAATATTACTGTTTCAAGGACATGACTATTATTGAATTTCTTTTACTAGAATCAACTTGTATTGATTTAATGATATTTCTCTAGCTTTTTCCTCATTATTTCTATGACATAACATTAGCACATACTGGACATTCTCAGCCAAAGTATAATGTCATAGGTGATAATTGTGGTGGCGATTGAAGAGGGGAGATGAGACATTTGGGCTATTATTATCAGTAATTAATATAATTATACACATTAAAACCCTCATGGGAACAACTGTTGCAGTGGAATGGGACAGTTAACATGAAGACACTTGGTGATTGTCATTATATCCCATACCATAACACATCATCGATTTTGTTCAGCATGCTTTATAAGGGGGCAGGGGGGGGGGGGAGGAGGATATCGTACATCCCGGATATTGATCTATTTACAGGTGGCCCTCTGTACTCAAGGATCTGGAATACGCTGTATACCTACATGGGGCAGCTGTGGAATCGGTGGTCACAGGATTGGCATATACATGCGTATACCTCCAAGGCTAATGAGTTGGAGTCACATCAAGAATGCTAATCACCAATCAACACGGAGCCCATTAAGCCCCAACTCTAGACATGGGCAAATGGAGTCTGGGACTGCGAGGAACAGGAATATATAATTGGCTATATAATATGAATGAGAGCGAAGACTAGGCAAGGATGAATTTAGGATGTTATCAGTTATCTGAAATTGTTCTGGATATTTTTTCGAAAATGACATTTCTGAACCAATTCATATGCAACATTTCGGAAGTATTATTATAATTATAATAGTGAAAAATTGTCATTACTGATCTTATTATAATAATAATAATAATAATAATAATAATAATAACAACAACAATAATACAAATAAAATAATAATAATAATGTGCATATTCATATTGCACCGAATTCATGCTAGAAAGCTTGCTAACAGTGCTTATACATTAATGATTCATTTACATTGTCAATGTCCAAGTTATTTAAATTGGACTTGGTCTAATGACATTCAGAATATTATCTAGCTATTTGGTCTAGCTATCTAATCATCTTGTTAAAAAACATCTAAGAATAATGCTCAGTGGAGATATAATGCCAATGGACGTAATGCGCTGAATATAAATGAAAGTTTCTCTATTCTGGTCTACAAACTACATAAACATTATTCATCTCAGTTTTCAATGAAATATTAATATGTAAAGATGCTCTAAGATCTATGCTCTAATTTTCAAAGATAAGCATTTGTGTATTATATATATGCTCCAAGACCACATTTCATGATATGAAATCATATAAACCCACATATAAAAAAGTAATCTTTATCACACTGCAGTTTTTGCACTCTTAGGGTGATTATATGTGATAAAGTCCTGTATATCCCAATAATCCTATTAAAAACTACTATTCGTCTAGTTGAGTTAAAAGTAATATAACACCACATGCTTCCTAATGCCCACAAGGGAAACCACAAATAATACCTTATCTTCATCACTACACCAATGTTTGGTTTCATTTTGCAATATTTCAGCCACAGGGCACTGAAATTTCATTAAATATGCACTGCCAGTAGATCTGACTTGGAATGTGGCTCTAAGGCTGGGTGGATTGGCATATCATATCAGATTCTTGTCCACTTCAGTGCTGTGAGAAGTTGGTGCTCTCTGGTTGGTGTGAATACTGCCTCCAGCAGAAGAATCTTCCGTCCATACAGTTGTGTCAGTGCATGTACTTAGAACTGTGGACAGGAGAATGTGCATACAGTGTACTAGTTGAAGTCCCCAAGTTTGCAAGAAACACATCCAATAATTATGCCCAAGCATAATAATTACCATATGCTGGTTCAGTTGGTCATTTCTCCAGTGCAATGCTAAATTAAATTGAGAGTTATTTGCAACACCAAATATACTTCTCTACCCGTAGGAAATACTATTAGGCAGATGACATATTTGCAAAAAAATATACATATCTGAAATTTTAAAGATACATTACCACAAAAAAAATATTCACACTGTGTAGTGCAGTAGTGATATCGGGCTTAAATATGTGAGCACTGTCTCCCAATACGCCAATGAAAGGCAAGAACATTATATGTGAAACACTACATGGTGGTGGCACAGGTTTTGCAAATAATCGCCTTTCTCAATGACCTCATCAATTTGAGGACTGATGCCTTTCAATGTGATCTAAGGACCTGCGAGACCCACCAACACTACAATTTATGAAGATTACTCAGCTTGATCCTCAGCTAGAAGTCCGAATTTGGGATTGCACATGAGTCTTCGTGAATCTTCGTGAGTCTTCATGAGTATTCGTGAGTCTTCGTAGACTGACTAAAGACAATTGCTTCCCTAATAATGACATGTTCACTGACAATGGCTTTACTCATACAATAATAGGCTTCGATTGGGATCGTCTAGCTCAAAGCCATCGACATTGCATATATAATGATAATGCTGAAATGTTACACTAAATTGTGGTAAATTGAAGAAGAAGTTTCTAATCATTCATCAAATGATTTAAAGGCATATACAAGTCATATTATCTGTAAACTGTATTTGGTATATACACATGATTACATAATCAATTGTATAACTTATTTTTCTTCTCAGGAACATAGACATCACTTTAATATGAAAAGTGATTTAGATTGAGTTGATAAATCATATTATCTATTAATTCAATCACATATTCTATGTGAATATTATCTTGGTAACATCATTTCTTGAACTATATCTTTGTTACAGCATTTCTTTAAAATATGAAAGTATGAAAACAACATATAGAAGTCATTTGATTATATATTGATTCCTCACAGCTAATCAGACATTCCTTAATTATGAAGACATGACTGCAATAGATCCATTTTGCATTTTTACATTATAAATAGATGAATGAAATTAGTTCCTTTGTTGTAATCTTTACTATGTTCGTAGTACTCACATGACAAAGATGATTGAATTGATGTATAATATGATTTATGAACGAAGTTGTAAGCCAAGCAGCATCTATTGTCTACCACATCAAAGGAAGACTTTCAGGTATATCTTGTTTCATATTCCTGATAATGATGATAATGCTGCTGGAAACACAAGGCCATCCTTGCCTAGGTCAAAGGTCACTGACTGGCAGGGTTAATACATAGTCTATGCTATAGATTGTTGTCATATTTTCCCATTCAGTTTAATATTATCAAGAAAAATACTTATTAAAACAACAGATGTAATATATTGCATTCAAAAATTATGTAGCCACTAAGTAGCAAAGATAATATAACATAATCATATTACAGCTATAAAACAAGCAATAAAGCATGCTAAATGTTTCATGATTTTTAATAATTTCTGATATTATAGTACAAATCTAAATGTATCCACAACATGTCAGAATACCAACTACCGTATATAGAATTTGTCTGTGTCTAAGCTGTTACACCCACATTCAAACTGAGCCTATAGATGGTTGTTGGAAAGTTATTGAGGCTACAACCATCCGGTTGACATACCATATATATTTATATTAAGGTTTCTTTAAGGCCACGACCAATTTGAATAATAGTTTGATCCCCGGTTGCGTCATACCAAAAGACGTTAAAAGATGGTACTTGTTGTTCCCCTGCTTGGTGCTCAGCTTTAAAGGGGTAAAGCAAGGACTGGTCGGCTGGGAGTGGTTCTATCTGCGGCATGTTCTATCTGCGGCATGATATACATTCAAGTGAGCTAGCACTATAAAACCTGGTGGAAATCCAGACTAGTACAAGCAGTACATATGCATGCAAGCCATGATGTGAGTGAAAAAAATCATGTTAAATTTGCATACGTGTTTTAATGCAACCCCTTATTGAATAATTAAACATTTATACTCCAACATTCTGAAAAATATCATTAATATTAGACAAGGATGGATCCATAAAACTGTCTTGAAGTTTGTATAGTCAAAACATATCTTAATCTTTGATGTACATCTCAAGAAAACAATCTATCATTCTTTAGAGAAATATAACATTTAGTAGGCATGCATAATCAGTTTATCCAATAATATGAATATACACTGACATTTCATGGTTGACATAGATATGTGTGCATCTTGAAATAGACATAGTTTTACCTTGAGAATGTACATCTTGAAATAGACATGGTTTTAATCTTGACATGGAACATGGTTTTAATCTTGACATGGACATGTTTTTACCTTGAAATTGACATCTTGAAATAGATATGGTTTTATCTTGAAATGGATGCATGTAGATTTAAATTTCTGGTTAATGCCTCTGTTGACAGACAGATATGTATGTTCATGGATCGATTTACAAACTATCACCACATATGCTAGTTACATTATAGCCTATGGCAAGATGCTATTTGTTGAGAAGGACAATCACACTTTAGAAGGACAATCACACTATATTATTAGAATGAAACACTGGCATCATATATTCCATGCAAAATCAGATTGTCATGTGCAATATCAGAGAGTATATTAAGTTAAATTCAGCATCTCTGAATGTCCTCCCAGGCAAAATGGAATAGAATGGTAATATTTCCAGCGAAATGCCAAAGGTTGTAAATTAACAAGATCACTGAAGCTAAAAGAAATCCGACTCGGACTACCCTTGCGGCTAATCGAGATTATCAAAACAATTCTCTTCCTAAATCTTCCATATACTTTGCAACAACAGATCAGCTAGTAAATTTGCAGTGAAACTATCACATATTTGTTTTTATATATCGATCATGTAGAAATAGTAATAATTATCCCAAGAAATCATTTCTGCGATTGTCCATGAATGACATTGGTAATAATATTTTCACTACAATACCCATTCTTTTGCTTGATCAATACAAACAATGCTATAATATAGGAATAATTAACATGGTAGTAAATATTTATCAAGCATATTCATATGGATCTTATAATAATTTACACGGACCATGCTTCTATTGTGTTGCAGATTCATAGCGGCTCAAATACATCAACAGAAGCACATGCACAGGCTGCCACAGCCATCTAAATAATTATATAATTATAGGTAATATAGAACACAACACAATTACACAAAAGGTAGATTAATTGTATCATTTACTTGTCTAAATTAGACAATTGTATTTCTTTACTTGCCAACCATTACTACATCAGGGGCACAGCCAGGGGTGAAATGCAGTGCATATGTTTCTAAGGGGGACTGCAGGAATTGCATGCCAGAGTCAAAGACAAAATGATCTGCAGGCACTGACCTTCTGGCCTAATAATAGCTGCACACCTTGTACATGACAAGAAATTGGCAGTTTTAACAATCCATGATATAGGCCATGAATCTTGAAAGTGGTTCTAAACCGCAAAAAAATAATACGTACACCCACATTGGGCACAATTGTAACCAAAGACCATGCTGATATAGGAATTGGAGCCTGAGTTGCTAGATTGTGAGTCCAAATTGGTGGTAACCCCTCTGGTCAAGTCCAGTAGGAGAATCTTATATCACATGGCTGCATTTATTCCATTAAGGACAGTCGTACACAACAGTTGATGCCTGACTGGTCATTATATGACTTTTGAGGGCAGGGTGGTGATTAACATATGATTGGAAAATGGGAGGATGGTGTGTGTGTGTGTGTGTGTGTGTGTGTGTGTGTGTGTGTGTGTGTGTATGTATGTATGGGGGGGTGTGTCAGCTTTCAGTAATCAATAAATTTCTTTTTTAATTCTTTGATTGATTTCGATATGCGTGGCCATGTCATCTCAACAAATACGTCAATGTCCAAGATTCAGTTCAATGTTCCATTGATTACATGGTGATGTCATTGCACATTTAAAAAGGACAGTTCTGTATGGAGATTAACATTTATAAATAGATTTACCTCCTTCAAATGCTTTAGCCAACAACCTTAACGTACCATCGGAATATAAACAATATAACTGGTATAGTCAGCAAATGTTTACCATGAATACTTTGCCTTAAACAAGTTTATTATGCATTTTAAAAAAAGTATTAAAGAAATAAGAAAAATTTAGTTTCAATAGTTGAACACTTGGCATGTTGCATCTACAATATCACCATAACCTTCAAATTGGACAGCTAAAATCAAGCAATCACAGATTACTAAAAGCCATTGTCCAAGTAGTGTGGCATCTTTCATAGAAGTTTAAATTTCAATTTCCTTTCTCGACGAATCTAATATTTTTATATCGCCAAAATAAAAATCTATTTGATTAAATTTCAGAGTTTGAGATTACTGCCTCATGAACTGCCTAAGAAGAAAAACTTCAACCAGCCAGGGAAATTTCAGTAATGCTGGTAGAAAATATAAATAACTATAATTTGATATGTTGACCAGTCGGTTGGGTCGAATATAAAAATAAATAATTGGAAATAATGGCAGAAAAAAACCATAATTGAACAATATAATTATGATCCATAATGGTCATGAGCATAATGTCTCATAAATTGTTCAGATTTTAATCCAACTAATTTTGACGTACTGCTTGTCAACAGAAGTAATTGTTTTTAGACTTTTAATTTACATTATATTCTGACAGGAGAAACATTAATGTTCACTTATGGCTAAATACAGCTTGTTCTTTCACCATTTATTATTATAATTTTCTAAGGACGAGTGCACAGTCGGCTGAATATTATTTTTATTTTCCAAAATGGGGAAAAATCGGGTCGGCGGGTCCGTAAACCAGGGAATCAGATCACTATGGCCTTAGTGTGGCCACGACTGTGAAACGAAATTCTGAATTTTTATTTTGTTATCACTATTGGGCTAGATGGGACCGCACCTTCAAGGCCGATTTCTTAACCCTCACCATGCTGAAGGCAACCAGAGATGCCCTAAAGAACAGTGTGTGCCTAATCCAGCAGGCAGAGGGTTAAAGCGACTGGTAGGCCCGGAAGTTAATTTTTATATGGAATCAGACAAAATCTTCCATTTGTATAAAACACAAATATTTTTATTTTTTTTTGGGGGGGGGGATTGGGCTTTCAAGATTCTTTCACTTATAAAACACAAAGATGTCATGCTAATACACAATGAAAATGATTAACCCTTTCCCTGCTGGATTAGGCACAGGCAGTGATCTCTTGAGCATCTCCGGTTGCCTTCAACGTGGAGACAATTAAATATTCTCCAAAATGTTTAGCTATGTTCCTGCTGGATGTTTTTGTTTGCATGGAGAACATGACTGTGATGCCTAGCCTTTTAGCCTTTTAGCCTTTTAGCCTTTTAGCCTTTTAGCATGTGACGTCACCGTCGCACCGCTAGTGCACCACATTTCAAAACGATGATCGACACAATATTTGTTTATTTCCATGGTTTTATGGTGTAGGTGATGAGAAAATGTTGATTCTTGCAAAAATAACTCTACATATTACATCATAATTAAAAACGTACACATGTTTTAGAGTCACACTATATTTGAACAACCTTCCACATTCTGTTCAAGACCATTTACACAATCCTAATAGATGGGCCAATTTCACATTAATAATTGAAAATGTAGCTTTCAATTTCACAGCATATAATTTCTTGTCATACATTCTAAATATGATAATGTTAAACTTGTAAGTTTGCTCTTTCAATGAAAAAGAAAAATAAGTCTTTGAGAACGCTTGCAATATTATATCATAGATTATGATATTATAGAAAGTACTGACAGCAAAATCCTAGAGAAATCTGTCACTTAAATCAAAGGTTGCAGATTCCTGGAGGCAATATAACTGCATGCCCTATTCTCTGCGAATTCCAACTGATTCCATATATCTGAGATTCCACAAAGTCATACGAATGAGGCTCCTATTTCCAAATCTGTATAAACCAATCATACATCAATATCTCTATAGCTTGTGATCGCCTTTTGGGTTATTACTATTAGGAAAAGTCTGGTCTTTTGACAGTGTCATACGATCAATGCATGAAATATTTACATAATTGTTAGAGAGCGATATTGACTCTGAACGAGATATCAGATTAATCCTGGCTGAAATTAATTTTTGTTGTAATCTGAAATTGATAACTATTTTTGAGCCCATATGATTCCATATCAACAATTAGTGATGATGAACCTTTACAGTTTGTGTTACGCAGGGATTGCTGTATCGGGTGGTGAGTGCATTTAAAGTTGCACAACAGTGAAAAACATTTTGTATGAAAGTCACTTCCTGTTACATGCACATCAATAATTTGTGATCAATGGCAATTTATTCCGTTATGAAAGTAGTTATAATCTAGCAACAATATTATTTGGGAATGGTCCCCCATGACATCCATCTGACCTTGATATGTCATAAATATCGGTCATGACAATTAATTCCCATGTGATATCATGGCTATGGTGTCTACATCACAACACAAGCACATTCATGGACTACAATCTAAAGAATAGGAAGCAATATTATGAAATTTATTCATATCACAAATGTCATGAATTTTAAACATCAAAATACAAAAACACATTCATAGACAATAGTCTATAGAATAAGAAGCACTATCGTGAAATGTATCCACACACGCCATGAATTTTAAACATCATAAAATACACATTTGTGGGCAATTATCCTGTGAAGACTAAGAATAAAAGCCTCTATAATGAGCCACTATTAATCTATTGTCACAAATGTTAAATATTCAATATCACAACATAAACATATTTGAGGATGATCGTTGGACCAGTGTCATACCATAGTAAAATTTATTCACATGTGAAAAACGGAAATTGGACACGATACAAATGAGAACACGTAAATTAATTGGTGTGTGACCTTTACTACACTGTATTAATCAAAGGTATTGCAATACAATTTTAATCAGGTGGACTCCAACGGTATTACAGTTAAAATATAAAAAGTTATGTTATGACAATTTTAATGTTAAAATGCATAAATGTGTGGGATAATGTCAAATTCTTTGAAGTGAAATTATTATCAACTTCATTTTACAACTCATATGATGGGATTGCTTCAATTGCATTAATTATTGTGCATGTGCATCATTACAGATTGTCTGTTTATCATTATTATGACATTGCAAACAACATATAATATTAATTTTTTTATCAATACAGCCTATATTATACATTGCATCTCGGCATTTCCCATTATTGTATTTACTTGACCCTCCACATTTTGTATTGTATACGCACTCCCCAGGGAGTTCAGAAGAACGATGATTGCATACTGATCTATTGACTGATGTAACAGTGTAGTGATTTACGCGTGTCTTATAGGGGGAGATCGCGTGTATCCTCCAATTATTGGTTTTCGATAAAGTTAACATAGATTGATTCACTTCGTGAAATAAATAAAACAAAATCTAAAATGTGTAGTTCCTACCTTATCATTATGCATTTATCCCATGAAAAAAACACCAATCCAAATGAAAACACAACACTAGATGAAAAGTATGGCCTGCATATCTCATTTCACATACCGGAATCACATTCACCTGTATTGAATAATTATAATAGGTTCGGAGTCACAGTGATTTCCCGGTTTGGCAGAACTGGGTTTCCTCTGATCATGAGTGCCACCAATCATTTATGAAAGAAGACAACTTTGTTCCTTAAGTACCGGACATTCTGTTTATGTGTTATTCGTGATTTACAATGATGCTGCAATTTCTACTATAGCATTAACTCATTCCACACGTTTCGTTTGAAAATAGCAGACATTTCAGTTGGAGTTTTACCGATGTTTGTAGAATTCGTTTGCGAAGGACCTGGCAAGCCCGTACTATTGATGACAACATCTCTCGCTATGATGCGAGAAAACTGTAAAACACAAATTTTCGAAAATAGTTGTTGTTTGAAAACTGGTAACCGGATGATATAATAAGTGATCCATTATTTTTATTAACAATTATTATTATTATTGTTATCCTTGTAGTCTGATATACTATAACTACATATATCATGTCTTCATAGGATAAAAAGCAACACATTTTTAAAGAGAATAGCTCTTAAGGCATGGTCACACCAAGTACGATAATGGCAACAAGATTTCGTTCTTGCGAATTCTACCGTGAAATTAAATTCTGAACGCTTTTCTCATTCTAGTTATCATTATCATTATCGACTCACTGTGACTGCAGCTTATCTGATATCATTCATACATTAATGAACCTGTTTTCTGCTTAAAGGAAACTGGAGATGGTGTAATTTGTCTTTACTAACACAATCCAAAAGAGATAAAACCAAAAGAACAGAGAATGCATCAATTATCAGATGTTGCATCAACCTGTTTTTTCTTTCTTTCTATGGCATCAAATTTAAGAGGCATTCTTTTGTACATAGTCATAGGAGAAATATGCAAAAGAATGATTTACAGCATTCTGTCCATGCTGTTACTTTACGTCTTTGTTGGCAGAAATATATGCCCTTGCTCCAAGGGTTTAGACAACAATATTAAATACCAGACACTTGCAGTTAGTAATCAGCATAATAAGCCATGCATGTGTATCATACTTTTTTAAAAAATAATTCAGTTATTGATATAATTATTTTATGAATATAAATGTCTATTTGGTGACATCGCATCCCATAGGTCACATAGATTTCCTTGCAATACGTTAATTTCAAAATCAATACAAACCTAACAATATTTCCCTCGTGATGAAAAGAAAATATTCACATATTCTTTAACCCATGTATGCTCCAACATAGACAACAAATAAAGAAAAAAGCATGCCATGCACACATTCTAACCTAAGCAAACTTAGATGCGTTTTTCATTCTGGAAGTTTCGACGTCAATGAAATGAAAGGCAGCAGAGCCCAATGAGGTGATTAGCACTGGCTTGCATGTGTACTGGCAATAGAAGTAACTGGGTATATAGTTTTATTGGCCACGGTAGAGTCTCTACGTACTTATACTCTCGAGCTACTTTAAGCCTCAGGTCTGAGGGGAAAACAATAGCACGAGAGACTACAAGTGGCTCATAATTAAAAACATCACAAATTCATACACCAAAGACTTTTTTCTCTCTCCATACTTAAAATATTGAATAATCGACCTAGAACTAACCCAGGAGGTGTTGAAGCTGTTTATTGGCAAACAAATTGTAACAATGGTGGGGACCTCAGGATTTCACTGATCCACATGTAAATCATGTTGTCAAGCAATGTGTAGTGGATGAAAGAAATGACTTCATCAGTTGAAAGTCTGCAACCTTGGAGTTGGTCTCGCTGATCAATCACTAGTTTACTGTGCGCACAGTGCACCACTAGCCTACAAACCTTTCTGAAGCTTTAGGGCAATGAAGATGGTTGTGGCAACGGTTGTAGTAATGGTTGTGGTTGTGCTGGTGGTGTTGGTCGTACCTGTAGTTGTCATCTTGTTGTGATGGTGATGATGATTGTTGTGTTGGCTGTGGTGTGGTTGTCGTCATTGTGATGTTTTGTCAACTTATTGAGTTGGTGGTGGTGGCCATATTCATTGTCATATTTGTGGTGGTGGTGGCCATATTCATTGTCATATTTGTGGTGGTGGTGGCCATATTCATTGTCATGGTATTTGTGGTGGTGGTGGCCATATTCATTGTCATGATATTTGTGGTGGTGGTGGCCATATTCATACTGGTCTTGGTTTTGGTGTTGGTGGTGATGGTGGTGTTGGTGGTGATGGTGGTGATGGTGGTATAATACATGTAGTCATGTCTGATATAAAGTGCTCTTTAATCTAAATAGTCTTGGCCAGTGGAGTTAACCTTTTGCTAAATTGTTCTCTAATCCTGACAACTAATGTTCAAATCCTTGGCTCAACGTGGACCTGTGACATTGGTCTTCGAGTTGTTACTGGTAAGCTGTTCTCACTGATTTGTCTCACGGAGAATTCCTAGTTCCCTGGTGACTCAGAAGTGTCTGGATCAGTGATCTGATGACCGTCACCAGAGGACAATGTAGCTGTGCGTGATATATACAGTATTCTTGCTGGTCTTGGCAAGTAGAGGTACCCTGTGGTCAAGTTAGTAGAGTATTGGACATCCTAGGCTGGAATCACTGGATCAACTTTGTCCTCTTACATGTGTAACTGAGGACCGTGCCGATCCTGGGATTCGAACCCAAGTTGATAGATTGAGAGTCCAATGCTCTACTCACTGAGTAATCATTTTTGCAAATTATCCAACAGCTATCGCGTGTCTTGAAAGATATGGCACATTTTTTTCTCTCTCATAGGAAATGATCAGAAGAAAATAATTCCACAATCTCCTCATGTGATGGATACTTAATGCATTTGACTATCATCATGATGCCAGGATGTAATATATGTGCTGGTACCAAAAACAGGTTTGGACAAATGTAAAATAATAGACCTGAACAGGTTTGATTCAATGTCTTTAGACATGGAGATCTGTCAAGATTTGTCATTCATTGTTGATCGGTATTGTTTCTAGATTTAATAGAAAATAGAAATACTGTATGTGAAATAAAATGTTTTAGCATTTTGTTTGATTTTACAACAAACTCAAAATGCATTAACATACTATTCTCTTTTCTGATTCCTTCTGCTTGACATAACTTCCACAGCAAAACAAAAGTGGTGTCCTGTTAGATGTCCAGTTAGATGTCCTGTCAGGACACTTAAAGGACAAGACCATAATGATTATGGCCAATCTGTTCAAATTGAAAATAAATGAGTGTTTTGCGTTAAGTTGAGCATATGCAAAGCATTTGTAGTGGGAAATTATATTTTTTTAGAAGGAAAATGGTAAATCAGCAAGGTGAATGGAGAATTGAGAACCTGAGTTACCTTTCTTGTAGATTGGGTACTGCAAGCTTGTGTTCGATATATCTGCCTAACAATGGCAAGGATTCAGACTTTTGCACAGGATTTATTTTGCCCTATTACGCAAGATATAGATATATGCATTAAAAATACCATACCCAAACAATGATTTGATGATCTAACTGTGCAAGTTTATAATTGCAATTTGGAGGCTTTGTCTCACCTGAATCAGACGGTCTAGTCGCACACAATATTAAATGTCTGTTCAGGCTGGTAGTGATGCTGGTGACGATTTTGTTTGGATACATGCTTAATTGTATCTTGAGAATATCATCTCCGTTGAATTCTTAAACAGACAGACGACAAATTCTGGGAGAATGTGACTTCCCTTACTACATATGGTTCACTGTTAGTGCTATGCCTCATTGACTATTCATTCAGACCATTCTCAATGTTCTGATGTCTAGAATCATTTGGAGAGGATGCACATGCAATTGCAGCTTATCATTGTTCAAATTAGAGAGCCAAAGGTCGCACGGCACCCAGTGTCAAGGGAGCTAAGCAAGGCACATTTCCATTGCCTGGATCAAACAGTTCTTATGTGAACTTCAATTTAATGATAAAAATACAAAGAACTGAAAAATTAAGTAAAATTGTATATTTTTGATAATAATCAAATATATTTTTAGAAAGCAAAAGATGTTGAAAAAAGAGACATCTAATTAATTATGGTCTTGCCCTTTAACTTTGATGCTAAAAAATAAACCAGAACACCTGAGGTGAGTGTCCTGGCATGATCCTATCTGATCCTGTTAGGATCCTGTCTGATCTTGTTAGGATCCTGAAACAGGACAACCAACTATGTTTTCTGCATTCATATTTCCATCCATTGAAATTAATATAAAGAAAGGAGAAAGCATTTTTTTAAAAATAATTTTGATATGAAGCAGTTAAGAATTAAATTTAAAGGAAAATGTAATTTGAATAACCATTCATACAAAAGCGTTGGAAAGCAATAAATCTACCTGAGAAATATATCATTTGATATAACCAGACACAATGTAATTACTCTTCCTTCCACTGTAAAGGAAAGACTGGCCCAATTGGGATACCCCATAAATATATCATCCAGCCTTTATTCATTCAATGAAAGGAGCATAATATATCTTGTCATTGCTTAAACAGACTGCAGTTGCAAGCTGACTTTCTTTGGTAAGTTAAAATGTGGAAATTGCTCTCCAGGATGTTGTTTGGCTTCCCTGCAGTGAAGAATGTTAAACAATGTCTTGTTGTGATGTTGTTAATAAACATGATCTATTAAGAGATAAGTGTAACTGTTCAAGGATTTAAATAGATGTTGTACAAATGTATTAAATGGGAAAGTCTCAATTTAATTCCAGGAAGAGGTGTTCAGTGATACAGTGACACAGGGGTATAATGAATAACTGTCTGCGAGGTATACTGAGTCACTGTCTGCACCTCACACTGGGAGATATATTGTAACAAGTCTGTGGACTACTATATGACACTGTATGTGAGGTATATTGCGACACTGACCCTGAGGTATATTGTAACATAGTCTGCGAAGTATATTCTGACAGTCTGTCACATTGTGCATAATCAATATCTATGGAGTACCTTTGACAGTCAGTTTGGTATATGTGTGGTACCATGTGTGAGGTATATGAGGTATATATATATATATATATATTCTGACATGTCTGTGAGGTATTATTTCGTCTATGGATTACATTTCAATATATACTGAGAGAATTTTGACAGTCTTACATTTCAATATATACTGGGAGAATTATGACAGTCTTACATTTATATACAGACAGTTAGATATGATACAAGGTATCACATTTAGTGGGATTAAAGTTGGCATATTATCTCTGGAGCAAGATTTGTCAAATTCATCTATATTTAATATTTCATATGCCAGTGCAAGCCTCCTTACATTGAAGGCCAGAATGTGCCAGATACAGTACCGTTAAGAGATATTTTACAGTCCAATGGACAGTATACATTGTAGACATGAAGAGTATAGGGCCCAATAGACAGACAGTCAGATGCCAGTGATTAGAGGCAAGACCAGACAGCCAGAAAGGACATTTGTACCCTGTTATTTCTGTAGGTGCTGATTTAAAGGCAATGCAAACATCAAAAGAAATATCCTAACTGTTAGTCAAAGTAAAGGAACTCTCAGGAAAATAACCCTACAGTTCAACTATTTTTCTTGACGATACGGTATATGTATTACATACCACTTGTGACACTTCCTAATATTTATCCAGAAGGGTTCCACATGAAGAGAACAAATCTACAAATCTACTGATAAAAAGTCTCTTATAATTGTGGTATTGAAGAGAAATATATGGTTTGTAGAAAAACATATTAAATATGAATTATATATCAATTCCTAAGGTGAAATGTTTTATGAAATCAAGTTTCAGTGGAAAAGCTGCCAAATATATGATCTAGTCTGTCAAAATATGCCACTTATCACCACCCAAATATATCCAGAAAATGTTAATTCCATGAATTTTACCGAAAATTCTCATTCTGGTACCTTTAATTTACTTGCAATGTTTTAAAAAAAATTCCAACACAGATCAGCACATCATTACATCCAATCATCTTGAGCTATTTGAAGATGGCTGTATCAGATTTAATTGGTACTAACGAGACATGCAAAGTTCTTTATCTGGTAAGGACACATGCACTTTTCAATAATTTTCCAAAGTATGTGTGAACCAGATAATTAGGAATGATTGATCTGGAAGTTGAAAACATCCATGACATTTCTGCCTACAACAACTGGGTCCATCAGTAATTAAGACCAACTGGGACTGCTTGTTTGTTGTGACTGGTACAAATGAAGCAAAGATGTTAACAGTGTGTTTAACCCTCTCCATGCTGAAGGGATCTTACTACTATGTATACAATTAATTTTATTAATACTTTCATATGAGGCATATTTTGTTCAGCAATTTCAAGTGCATTAAGTGGTCGAAGTAATTCAACTTTGATTGAAATGCCAATTCTGTTCAAATTAAATGTCAATTCATTTATGGTCAACTCATATACTGGTATCTAGAAATACGTCATTATTGAGGAAATATCCCTAGGCTGGGGCACACAATGAATCACTGGTTGACTGTCTTTCATAAAATAATGCAAATTGAAAACAGAACGTAAAGAAAATGTTTAAATTCCCATCAGAAGAAAATTATAAAAAAAAGAAAACGTAATGACCATCAGGTGTTGTCAAGATTCACTGACGAAGTCATCTAATTTTCGGAATAAACTAGGTTCCTATTTTTCTCTGTAAATATAGCATACATAGTGGTTTACCCCCCCCCTCTCTCTCTCTCTCTCTCTCTCTCTCTCTCTCCAAATACAGGGGTTAAAATATGGGGAATAATTCACAATTTATCCTGAAAAAATTTTAATGAAATTTTATGTGACAAAAAAGACATTTTATTGCTTTAGTGAAAGCAGGGATTCCACGGATAAATCACGTTTCTCTCGCAGCAGTGTTACTTCTCCAATTCTGAGACACAGGGCCATTCTCACACCGAAGCATATTTATCGGCAATCACACGGCCTTTGCAAACGTTGAATCAATAATATGTTCCATGGCCAAAACTAATCCATGGAGTCCATTACACAAGATAAGTCCTCGACAGTCCTGCATAGGGAAAATAATGTGAGTTTCTAGGGCATGTATGACTTAGATATCAAGACGATAATTCATATTTTCATGTACTTATGATGCAATATTAATTTTTATCATCCCCTCATCTATCTGACCTTGGAATGAATTCCGAAGGAAAAAGATCCTATTTTCGTTCCATGATTAAATTTAGTAGCATGAATACATCAAATGAAAAATAAATTTACCGAGGCCTTGACAACGGAGTTGATAAATTTACAAATACTAGCTTATACTGTTAATTGCCTTCAAATGTCTGACAACGTGGGAACGTTATTTAATGTGCTCGCTTCTACAGCAATATAATGTGCATTAGGTATTTGGAATACTGTAGTCTGAAGGAACATTATTAGAGTTAAACTTATGTAAATTATCAAAATATCTCAAAATATGTTTGCAAGAATACACTCTTGCCATCCTATTAGACAAAATGATGTATGTTTGATGGCGGTCAGTGAGACTGATTCTACATCAAACTAGATCCTAAAGCACATATTTTGCTAGAGGGGCGCTATTTTTTTGGGACAGTAGGATGGTAATGATCAAGCTTATGCTTAATGTTACAGCTTAGCATGCATAATATTTACAGAAAGTCGATTCCACAGAGATACAATATTCTGATATCAGGTCTTATATTCTATGACGCATGTGGAAACATGAATTTAGTACAAATCCCAGCTTTAGTCAACTTTATGAATGTAATCCAAAGTTATATTGTGCCAAGATTTTATGTATCTAATTCCACTAATAGCCCTCATCCATGACAATATGAATCGCAGTACCATATTGAATAATATAATAATTAACAGAAAGCATTGAAAGTATCTGCAATAAGTTGAAGCCAAACTATTACAGTGAATATAAGATGTCACCATCATCTAATGTTAGAAGCTCCATCATATATGACAACATTAACCTAGGTACCATATGGAATAAATTATACAGAAAGCATTGAAAGTGCATGCACTAAGTTGAAGATTCTTTTTACAATGAATATAAGATGTCCCTATCGATCATCTAATATTAGAATCTCCAATTATCAGATTGAGATCAAGCTCCATTAAAACAATTGACAGTGGGCAGTCACACATACCAAGCAGTACATCTGGCCATTTTGTAAATAAGGTTTAAAATCGTATTATGTGTCAACGTCCTGAGACTTTCCTTCTCTTTGAGATACATTGCACCAATATTGTTTGTACCTTTGCGACTGCAAGGTCAAGCCGTGATTCTGTAAGCAGATAATAGCAATCCTGAAGAGGTCCTTCGAGAGTATCATCTGATAAAGATGTCCGTGTATTTTAATCTCAGCGAATGAACTCAGCGCCAAATGAAATCCTGTGATAGATTGACGCTAACAATGTGAGAAATGCTGTAGTCACTGGTAGTAATGTGGCTAAGTGTTGCTGTAGTCACTGGTAGTAATGTGGCTAATTGCTGATGTAGTAATTGGTAGTGATGTGGCTGTGCTGCTGTAGTCGCTGTTAGTATGTGGCTAACTGCTGCTATAGTCATTGGTATTAATGTGGCTAAGTGCTGTTGTACACTGGTAGTAATGTGGCTAACTGCAGCTGTAGTCAGTTAGTAATGTGGCTAACTACTGCTGTAGTCACTGGTAGTAATGTGGCTATATTCTGTCACAGTCACTCTGGTAGGAATGTGGCTAGTTCAGAAGTTTGTTACAGGTCTGCTACTCAGATCTTTGATGCTGAAGGTCTGCAACTCAGGTATGTTACTCAGGTATGTTACACAGTTATTGTATACTCAGGCCTGTTTTAAAGATATCCATTACTAGCATTAGTCAGGTCTCTTACTCAGAAGTATGTTTTCAAGTCTGTTAATCAGCGTTCAGTTACTTGGAGGTCTGTTACTTAGGTTTGTTATTTGGAGAACAGTGTACTTGAAGACACTCAGTTATTTGGATGTGCGTTACTGAAAAATATCATGTTTGTAAATCTGTTGTCTGTTAGTCATGTTCTTTGCAGATCTGCTATTCTAAGGTCTGCTACTTATAGCTACATGTGTAACTAACTATATGCTACACAGTTTTCTGTAAGCTCAGTTTTCTGCAGTTTGTGTAACACTTCTGTAGAACCAGCTACAGAATACAACAGTGTCCATTTGCAGGGTCAAGATATATTTAATTTGATATAATTTGGAATGTGCGTGTGATATGCAAGGATATGGGATGTTGGAGATGCTTGGTGTTGGCCATAAGAATTACATACATAGAATGTACAAGATCCATAAAATGACTTATTCAAACTTATTGATTTGATGTTAGCTTAAAAAAAATTCTCTTCATTGTAATGTTTATGATTTTCTTTATTTCTCTGATGTAATTCATTTAATTAATCATGTTCTGGATTATTTTTCTATTAGTTAAAAACATCTTATCTGAACTACATGCATTATAAATTATATAATTAATTTGATATTATAAGAAAAGAATTTGGATCAGGCCTATGTCATAAAATTGAAATATTGCCAAAGTTAGTTAACAATGCCAACTTTTTTTCTTTTTTTTTTTTTTTAATTGAGGTTTAGAGTCGCTTTCAAGATTCTTTCACTTATATCACGACTTGACAGTTTAGGGCAGGAGGAAGCCCGCAACATCCGTAGGACCGAAAATGTTGCAGTAAACCTTCGAGCACTGGCTGGTACTGACAAGACCAAGGATGATAACTGCATTGGCTCTCTACAGACAGCGCATCCTATCAATATCGCGTCGGAAAGGTAACTTTCACGAACATTCATGCCGGGGCGGGATGAATCTATCATTACTGGTGTATTGATTTGTGAACATATGATGAGGTAACAGAATATATGAATACAGTGACATTAAAGTCCAATTAACTTGATGTAAATATTCAATATGAGGGACACAGTTATTTAAACATGTAGTGGTGGTTATTTGATTGATTCAGGCTGAAAACATTGAACATAGTCGTATCTCCTTTGTAATCTCCATGAAAGTTAATAACTGGTTATTTTGATTAAATCAGCCCAATTATATTATTAATATGTAATAATTTGATAACCCAAGTTTTATATATGATATGGCATATGCTTTGAGGTAGTTTACAAACGCGTATATGATATTACATACAGTGTAAATGTCACAATGTCATATACTACATTTATCTGTAATTAGCCTTTCAATTCAACCTTACATTACTTGTGGTTCATCATTACTCTGGACAATGCCATAATGGTTCCCCAACATGTATGGAGTTGTCTGTCTACATACAGTAATATGCATTTAACCTACTTGCACCTGCAGGCAACAAGAGATGCCAGTGTACATCTGGATATGTCAGTGATTAGCGCATTAATGGTTAATACACGGATGCGTGGTAGACAGCATACAACCAATCACATACAAACATTTCTCAACACACAATGACAGTGTAGCATATGTGCAGAATGAAAAACGTGTCCGTGTGAACTAACACATAAATAAAGATATAGTCTATATAAATAATGATAGAATGGATATTTCACACTGAACAATGGTATAAAAAGGGTATTATGATAGTGGCCATAATGACCATTAATGTTTTAATTATAACACAGTATTTCTCCTGAGTTAACTTCTGCTGACACAGTGACACATACTGTATCTATGGCTGTATATTTTAAAACCTATTATTGATTCACAGATTGATTTCCATTTGATGAACATAAATAATATATTAAATATGAATATTATTAAATGTAATCATGTGAAATAATTTCCAGGAAGCCTATTTCATGAAGCATTCAGTTAAACAAATAATGTTGGTGTTATAGTTATTTTAGTGTATGTGTGGGGTTGGGTGATAGCAATCTGATATTGTCTCACTATCCCAGTGGCTCTTTCTTTGTTCATTGGTACCAGCCATTGATTTTCATTGGTTCATTGGTACCAGCCAGTGCTCTTCCTTGGTTCATTGGTACCAGCCAATGCTCTTGCTTGTTCATTGGTACCAGCCAGTGCTCTTGCTTGGTTCATTGGTACCAGCCAGTGCTCTTTCTTCGTTCATTGGTACCAGCCAGTGCTTTTCCTTGGTTCATTGGTACCAGCCAGTGCTTTTCCTTGGTTCATTGGTACCAGCCAGTGCTTTTCCTTGGTTCATTGGTACTAGTCAGTGCTCTTCCTTGGTTCATTGGTTCGTTAGTACCAGCCAATGCTCTTCCTTGGTTTATTGGTTCACAGGTTTACTGCAACATTTAGCACTAAAGGTGTTTTAGGTTTCTTCCTGCCATAAACTGACCAGCCATGATATAAGTGAAATAATCTTTACAGTGCCTTCAAACCCCAATTAAAAACAAAGAAACAAAAAGTATGTATTTGAGACAAGGTTTGTTATTTCTCTAACTCCCAACAATTATTGATAATACCATCACCGTACAATATTACCAGAAGTGATTATATTTCATATTGCAGGTTTCTCAAAATGGCGATGTGCTTGAAGACTACGAACAGTATCAAAAGACCGCATGTATTATTGGACCGTGCAGGTACAGTATTGTTTATCCATATCATAGCTTGACCACACTGTAAGGAAAGGAAATGTCAATGGATATGAGATCCACCTTGGCTCGCATGTTCAGATATGGCTGTGGCTAGGGTTGACTATTGAGGCCAATTCTATTATTGCAATACTATTGCAATAGTTATTTTTTTATATAAAAAACTATGTCTTTTAAAGACTTTGTTACATCTCTGTAATCAGAGGGTATTGTACACACTACTGATATTCTTGTAATGATGTATGAGTGAAATATTCCTGCTGCGACGTAAAGCACTAATTCATCACCTAATGGCAGTGAATGAAATAAATCCAATGTAAGACAATAGTGTGTTGTTATCATTTGATTTAATCACAAAATTAAAACGCTCCAGGATTTTCAACTATTTTGGTCTTAGTGTTTAAAAATAGTACTCTATTGTAACTATCGATAGTTTAGGGTACTACTATTGTATTACTATTGGGCCACTCACAATCGCGATCTATCGTTATTTCGACCTATCGTTCCACCCCTATTCTCAGCCGTCGCATGTGGGTCTAGCGGTAACACCTAGTTATTTGTTGTCCACGTCAAGGTTCCACATTAAGTACATCATTGCCACACTATCAATGAAATATCTGGTCAATAACTGGTAAGTTACAATCGAAGACAAATTTATTACAATTACATCTACAGTTATACATAATTTATATCTAAAGTTATTATCAACAAGTGTAGATTCTAATACATTGACAACATTCTAGTGCGGTATAGATACAGGAAACAGTATAAATGTCAAGCAAACATTCCAAGAATAACTGCCAGGCTCTTCAAGAATAAATGCATATTTCTGATTATTGATTTGATGGAAACAGCACTCGACTATCATATGATGTGTGTTAATGGATCAATCATTTGGTACGACAATTAATTACTCCAGCGCTATGAAATGCTGGTCTCCACTTCCTGCTGTGGACATCTGGGGCGTCTTCGAAACCCCGTTCTCGAGTTGACTCCACACGAGAACAGGGTTTCGAACATCGAAAACCAACGCGCAAACGGCATTCGCGACCAACGAGATTTTCACTCCCCACTTTTTGGCAGGTTGGTGGAGGATCGAACGAGATCACACTTGGCACGCACTTAAGTGTTCGCAACCGGGAACACAAGATCACGGTTCTCAGGTAACTCGAGAACGTGGTTTCGAATACATCTGACCAGCATTATTCCCACCATTATTGAAAGGTGCGCGGGGAAATTAGGAGTGGAAGCTAGACAATTGGGGCTTGACTCTGTTAATTTTTGGCATCATATATTTGTAATTAATGGATGCCTAATACAATGGTCTAATGTAAAAGCTTCGACGGAAGTATCTGGTATACCTCAATTCTTCTCCCTCCAAGGAACGTGGAATATGATAGAATTGTGCGTAAATTATTTTACTAGACTAAATTTAACGCATGAATATAATGGACTGTTGTTCACATCGCTGCCTTCATGTCAATATATCATATTATCGTAACTGGGTTTTCTCCATTCGTCTATTAAGTGGAATAGAATGTCTTTTATCATTTTCTGTTTTTATTAATTACAAGCAAACTGAGATTAATTCAAGTCAAGTGGAAAACATTCTGCTCTAATTTAGATGAGATATGACATGGTAGATTGTATGCAGATTCCTTAACCTTTCACCTTCTGAATTGCATATATGGCATTCTCCGACTGCCTTCAGCATGATGAAGGTTAAGTCGCCCTCCCCTCTCAACTAACTCTTAATCCAGTCTTACCTCTTCACAACTTCCATCCTATGTATCTGTAACCAAGGACTGTGCCGATCTTGGGATTCGAAACCGAGTTGCTGGATTGCGAGTCCAACGCTCTACCGACTGAACCAAAGGGGTCACCAGTCTGTGAGTATGAGGATCGTATATAACACCCAGCTACACATCCACCACTTCCGTCATAATGCTTTCATTACAAGATTCAAATTTGTATTTTTCATGTCTGGTGTATATGTCTGGCCCCTCAGTAAAGGCTTGTTCAAACCTTAATCATGCGGCAGCTGCAGTGGTTAACCACACGCTTTTCCATTGTTTTGCTGCACCACAGAACGGTTTCCACGGGGTTTCATCTGTTTCTATAAGGTGGGAAACGCTGTGGTAACTGCATTAGGTGTGAAGCTGATGACCTATCGATCAACATGTACCTCCATGAGTATATGTTTGTGATGTGGGTCCATAACACACATCGATCAACTTAGATTGCTATTGTATCTTTAGTTCAAACTTATTGTACTGGAAATGTTGCTACCACAATGTGATGTACATTTTTTTTAACGTTCCAATTTGTTTTTAAAAATGTAAACTTGGCCCAGAGATTATGAAACTTCTTTGGCATGATTTCATGCTCAAACTCGAATTGTATATGGAGATTTGTGTTGAGCATGAGTTCAAAAAGGTTTCGTAATCTCGGGGCCTTGGTTCTCCTGCACAAAACAGTTAGGTAACGCTATGATAGTCTGAACAAGGTAAGGTTACACCATTTTGTGTAGGAGACCCCAGGACAATTGTAATTACCAGTATGCTATTGAGGATGAAGGGCATGCGTTACACGTAGTAGCTAGAAAATATGTTTTACAGTGACCTGTACATAACTATTTACATTAAATAGGATTATCATGCCAGTATTGTATCAAAGTTTGATGATCTTCTAAGAATAATTGAAATACTATCTTTAAGAATAATTGAAATACTAAAGATGGGATTGTTGTAAAGGTACTAATCATTTATGCTCTATTCAAGTACTAGTACATGCAGATCTAACACTTCCATGGCAACCAATGGTATTTTTCATCACATATATTGTATTAACTTAGATAATTAAAAGATTTACTGTTTATCCAGAATAGTTTTATAGAGCAACCTAAGCACTTTCTAGAATGAACAGTATCAGACTTACGAGCAGACAATTTCATTAAACGATTAATCGTTCTAAATTCAGTTAGTCTCCCAGTTATACCATAATGCCTTGCAATGATGCCCTTTGAGATATATTTACATCTACATCCCTTTCTATAGCTTACACGCAGGCGTTCATTAAAGAGTTTAACCCCCTAGGGCCAGGTGGCAGTCACAAGAGACAAGCATTTGGACTAATCAATAACGGACAAATAGATTCAGTAAACTTGCAATATGGTTTGACAGTGACGTGATTTGCATTGATCGCAGCACCAGTGCTGGATGATGGACCCCCGACAACCAGAGGGCGCTGCAACGACGCGAACTGGCCACGGATCAATTGATTTGCCAACCACCAGTTGCATGTACCATCGGCAATCACTCCAGCTCAGAGCATGTGTGCGTGCCACTGTCATATGTAATCTTCACTGTTTTACATTCCTGTGCCAACATCGACTGTGCTTAATTAAGGAAACATTGTGTTTTTGTCTCGGATTCTCTCTCGTCGAGTGAATGTGTCATTTTTATCTCCTGACAGTTCCAGAACTCCTGACTCGAAGTCTCGTGACATTTGGGATCAGGATGCTTTACAGGCTTACATAATCTGTGGTTTTAGATACTTTGCTTATAAACTTTAATACTTTTCATGGTTATTATTGGCATGACATGAATTACTTTTGATATATGCTTTCTTCTTCGTATGGAGCCCAAGGACATCAAGACATCTGGAGAAACAGGTAAGGAGTTTTGAAGGAGATATATTTCTGTCTTGAATAGCTGACTGTATATGTATACCTGTGGTTACAATGGTAGAACTACACGAGTAGAGTTGTTATTCTGTTACACACCAAGGAGCCACAATAGCAATGTATTGATTTTCCATAGAAGTATTAAAACTGTCCCTAGGTTATCATCAAGCTGGCTAAAATACTAGTCTCGGCTTTCCTGAATGTAAACAATGTGGGAAGCAATGCAATTTTTTATATTAATGCTGTTTGTTGTATTTTGTTGCTCAGCTTCATCTTGAAGAATTAGCTCAGTACTATCATTAGTTTTCATAGTATTTTAATTGCATATACATATTTCGCTTCTAATTTCCTGTCTGGATATGCAAATATATGTTACAATTAAGGAAATGTTGTTTAATTCATAATACATAATTGCCAAATTTGACAATTTCTATCAGCATCAAGTAGCCTTTCAAGATTACTGAGTCCAGTGTTAATGTCATCAAGTACACTATAAATATGACATATACAGATTTGTTAGATATTTATTCAGTGTCATAGCATGGTACCAATATCTCATGTAGAGTATATCTCATGTAGAGTAATCATATATAAGAGTAATTGGACCTGGGTATCCCACTAAATCAATATTGCTGAAGTAAAAGAACTCGTAACAAGGCATACAGCATTTTATGGTATGATCAAGGAACTCAATTTATATTTGATTTTTTTTTTCCTAATGACATGGGCTACAGATGGTAGATATGTCAGCAATTTCCATATCTCAAAGTTGCATCTTGGATGGTTAGATGAATTCTCTCATGTTATCAGGGATTCCTTCCAATTACGCTTGTAACCAACTAAAAATCAATTGGTAACATCACTAATGACAATGTAACCTGTCTGTCTCATAGACATGATCAGCCAGAGAATGTCCAGTGACTGCATAGGGCAGCCTTCAGCAGATTAAAGAGACAGGTTTAGCCATAGCTTGTCCAAGCATTAGAGTTTGTGCAAAGCATTCAATTGCACCACCAGATGTTGGATGATATGGTTCCACTCTAAAGTCTGCACATTCTCTGAACATTAAACTGCAACCCATTAACTGATAAAATTATTTCAGGAAGTCCATTTGAGAGACAAAAATATTCACACATAAGCGGTTTAATCTCATTGATTGTCAACACTGGATATGGCAGACACCTGAAAACCACTTTGGCCAGAAAATAAAGTTAATGTGGATGGTAACAATTCTTCACTAATTTCTCTGCCAGTTTTTTTCTAGTCACATACAGCTGTGAGCAAGGGCCATCTACATGTAGCAGCACCCGAAATTACGAAAGTTTTGTTAATTTATTCCCATGTGAAATTTGACCTTTTGCGTGAAATCTTGCTCAAAAAGTTTCATAATCTCTGAACATGGATGTATTTTTGTGTGTGTATTTTGCATGTACATCTCCCTTGAGTATTTCTGGAACTACCTCCAAGGCAAGCAGTATCAGCTATAGTGCAGTGGAATTGTTTTTCGACCAAAGTATCGAAGTTTGAATAGGATGAAATGGTGAAATGCAGTTAGCATCATTAGTTTGTCAGTAATGTGCAGCTGATGCTCATTGGCTTACAGCAGCAGTGCTGCATGTGGTGCAGTGCTACAGGTGTTGCATGCTTCCTCTTGCCATAAACTGACAAGCCTAATATGAGCTACATGATGTTAAAAGCAGATCTAATCTCCAATACAAAAAAATACAAGAAAGTATATAATCCTTCATGTTATGTTTCATGCAATTCAATCTCGTATTGATGAACTGATAGAATCACTGTCCATCTTTTCAGCAGCCATTGTAGACACACCAAACTCTGAACCAAAATATTTGTCAATGGTTTGTGATCAAAGAAGATCACCACTTGTAAATGGTTGTGGAACCTTTTCACACCGAGCACTTCATGCCAGCCATTATTTCTTGAAATGTGAGTAGCTTCACCCACGTTTTCATGGTGTTGTAGATGTAGATGCGGCTGGCCTTTTGTTTTTAGCACTCCCTTAATAAACCACACCTCTAATACGTAAGGTTCTTAGGTTCTATTGCCACATTGTTGGTATTTCTATCAGCAAATGTCTACCACAGTTGTGTTATATATATATGTGGTATAGTGTTGCCTTGTTAACCAGTTACGTATTTCTGCAATATTTTTTTGGCGGATACATTGTATACCAACTATAATCAATATGGTTACATTAGTAGGCCTGAATAAGATGTGTCCCCTGTGAAACGTACATCTTCTGGTTAAACTGATGTACTTTTGCTATAGCATTCATACCAGAAATACTTCGCTTTTGCAAAGTATGTCCATAGATTTTTGCAAATACATTTTTTTTTTACTTATTCCAGAAGTTAAAATATATATAGTATTTTAAATATGTGGAGCCATATATGGACATGTAATATTGTCTGGATTGTAATAAGGAATGAGGGGCGGGTGGTAGCACAGTGGTAGAAGAGTTTGACTTCGGAGCCAAGGTTCCAGGTTCAATGTTTGCGAAAGTTACCTTTCTGAATGGATATTGATAGGATGCGATGTCTGTAGAGTGGCAATGCAGTTATCATCCTTGGTCTTGTCAGTACCAGCCGGTGCT
>JAUTBT010016315.1:0-22301 GCA_032361225.1 Lepetodrilus schrolli
ACTTGTATCACTATCACTTGTATCACTATCACTTGTATCACTATCACTTGTATCACTTGTATCACTATCACTTGTATTACTATTACTTGTATCACTATCACTTGTATCACTTGTATCACTATCACTTGTATTACTATTACTTGTATCACTATCACTATTACTTGTATCACTATCACTTGTATTACTATCACTTGTATCACTTGTATCACTATCACTTGTATCACTATCACTTGTATCACTTGTATCACTATCACTTGTATCACTATCACTTGTATCACTATCACTTGTATCACTATCACTTGTATCACTTGTATCACTATCACTTGTATCACTTGTATCCACCAACACAACAAATTACATTTACATAAGAATTACACATGATAAAACTGTGAGATAAAAAAAAAATCTAAACCAATGACTTCATTGACAAGTATATCATTTTTGACAAGTATATCATTTTGCATTAATTTACACTATGAAATAAAAACAAATCTAAGCCAATGACTTCATTGACAAGTATACCATTTGGTATTAATTTACACTGTGAAATTAAAAAGTCTAAACCAATGACTTCATTGACAAGAATATCATTTTGCATTAAACACCTATGGCCGGTAGTCCATTTCCTAAAAGAGTTTGATGTTATTTTGGAGGACCAACATAAATGGAACATACATCTTGTAAAACTTTACTTCATGTATAAAAGTTTTTCAACTGTGACAATTTACAACAATACAATTCCCTCTATAGCAATTTGCACCGATGTCGCTCTGAACATCAAAGGGACACTACAAAAGCCAAACGACAAGTGATTTGAACCATGCAACTGTTAGTAGCTAATAAGGCTTAGTCTAATTTTTTAACACTGTTTAAACTATGAAAATGCAATCGGCCATGCTTGCACTTTGTGAAAGTAACAGTGCTTGCTAACTTCTGGATCACCGAGTCATTGTGTTTTTTCACAAGCATGTCATCCGAAAAGATTCACAGTCTGAAAGCACATTACGGTTGATTCAGTACATGATTACCTGATTCAGTACTAAATTACCTATAAAATATAAATAGTATGAGTTACATAAACACGTTTTTGTAATTGTTATTATATATTGAATATTTAAATGTTGTACTTGATGAAATACCTCATATTTTGACTAAATTTGCACTGGATCAGTCCTAAAAATATTAACAGATATTACTATGACAAGATACGAATTCACAATTACAATATATAACAAGACACTAACATAAAAACATACCATATAATGTTAACCATATATGCACCTGCAACAATTTCAGTCACAAAAATATCATATCACCCATCACGTATATGTACTCTTAGACAGATCACGGCATTACTTGTGTCCCAAGACAGCATCATTTTCTCGAAATTGAATAATTCTGCATAATTTTCTCGAAATTTAATAATCCTGTAAATATAACTTCAAGCATTATACTAGACTATCCATAGTCTCAGAGGGTGAAAGTAAATAGTTTAAATATAAATTATATTGATTGGTATTATATTTAAATGAAAGGAGCCACTTAAATTCTTTTCCCTTGTTCTTCAGTAATCTAGACTTGCTTATCTGCTCTAGGGTGATATTTTGAATGGGAGTATTTGGGTGAGAACAAGGTGTGACACAGACTAGCATTATACGTCTACGCCTGCGATCTTTCTCTCAAGACTGTTCCCAGTTGAACACGGGGGTGTTATTGACCCTGTGTATAAAACATCTTAAAATTGACCAGGCACTCCTCTCCAGTATTTAACACCTGCCTAGAATAAACACTTCCATCAAAGACGATCACGTCGCTGTTTGTCCACTGTTCGATATCCATATCAATGTATACCACTCACCACGGCAAATTCAGATATTACTGATAAAAGGTGCAAGATTGGGTTTCAATTCAATATGTGCAAACGGAAAGTGAAAGTTAATCTCGCTGTGCATTATATATGTTATATATATAGTCTAGGTAAAATGGCTTTCGGTCATTTTGGTCTGATATTTGCGCAATTTCTGGAAAATATGTACGATATGATATCCACAAATAGAAGATAGTGAAAGTAAATCCTGCAGTTCATTATAAATAGAAGGTAAAATTGGTTTCACAATGTTAGTCTGATAGATTGTACTTATAATTGTCCTGATATTTCACAATCTATGTATGTAATAATACCAAAAAAGGATTTGTGTTATCTGCTTAATATTTTAAGAATATTTACCAAAACCTCAAATTTTCAAATTGGTAAAATTTCAAGAAATCAAAAACAGCAAATGCATAATGATCACTTATGATCAATGAACTTCAATCATTAATCCAAATGCTAATCATCATGTTCTACAACCTCTACTTGTGATTTTATTTCAATCTTGTAATTCAAACGTATTTGTGCTTTAACTAACCTGTTCTTTATACAATTAATTAAATTGCCAGCTTAACAGTGCTTTAATGTATCCTCTAGCTGTATTGCACTATGAACATTGTTTTTTTATGTATCAAAATTGTAATGTGTTTAAAACAAAAGATTTAATTTCCTTTTTTTCTCTATTTCAGTAAAATATGGATTGTGGTACCATCCTCCAAGGACTCCGATTGATGCGATGAAAGCGGGATATATAAAAATGAATCATATTTGTAAAAGTGAGTATTCCATGGAAACTACCATTGTTGTCTACTGATTCAAAGGAAAACAGTGTTCAAATATTCTTCAGTACAAGTCCGTGAGCGACTATGAAGGATATCTTTTGAAACATTTAAAACATTTTTTTTATCTGTTTCATCGATAATTCAATATTTACATTTCATGACAGGTTTGGGTGTTTTTTCTTATAGAGAGTTTCAAACACTATATTTAGCTTGAAATATATTGATTATGTGTATTTTTATCCATTCTGAGTCATGGTTCAATGGTCATGTTAGTTTTTGTTGCAATTTTGGAATTGCTGTTTCTTTGTGAATTATACGAATATAATGGAATTATAATGGTATACTTTTAACTACATTTGTGGTAAAATATTCTTCTATGCGAAATAGTCCAGTTGACTGCAAAGCCCATATCCCCCGAGTAACATCAAACATGGCATTCATCTTGCAGCGACTACTTCAAACGATCTCAATCAAAAGTAAGCTAAACACCATGGGACGGCTTGTCTAGAGATATAAGTCACGTTTTTCACGGATTATTCCCGAGGAGTTGCATTATTAGACATTAACAAATTGCAAAGGGAGATAATCAGACATCAGAACATTTTGACACCCACTAAGAACACATCATGTCTAGCATCGAGAGAAAAGTACCAAATGAATTACGTGAATTGGAGTCATAATTTGAAAATTGTACAAAGATATGACAATAATTGCAAAATTTTCTATTATCAAATCAGCAATTTGTTCGGTTTCCATTGAGAAGATGAGTAATAACTGACACTTTACTAGACAACACAATTATCATATGTATTCAGGATAAAAACAGAACGTTTCCATAGTAAACCTTTCTAAATACTATTCATAAACTGATCTGCACAATATGTCAAAGACTTTTTTTTAATGAAAAACGTCAGCTGTAGTGTATACATACAAACACAAATATTTTTACTTGGAAGAGTAATCCTCTTTGACCTATGGTGATCCGATTTTATTACGTTTTACAACAGGCTATACTGAAAAGAAGAAAAAAAACGTCTCTTAAATGTCAATTTGATGATTTAAAAATTAAATCATGAAAAAGGAATGAATCGAACTAAGATTACTCCAGTGTGAGTGAATAATAAAATACCAGTTCTATCAGCTTTGCCAAATTCCAAATTTCCTCCCGAACATTGCGACTCCAAAATGATTATCAATTTATTTGAACTACCTTTGTGGGTGGGATAAAAAGATTAATTTACAGTGCCAATAAGTCGATAATGACTTTAAGAAAATGGCGTCAGTGGGCTCTTGATGTGGCAATGTTGTACGCTTTCCAATCTGTCACAGTCGGACTGCGTTGAATCATATTCCAAATTACAGATTTGCAGAATCGTGAATAAAAGATTCGAGCGACACTGAACATACATAATACAACGAGTCTGATAATCACTTAATCATAGACAGATTTTTACGTTGTCGTGTCACATTTTGATGCCGTTATCGGACGCATGGCTGAACCTGTTGAATACAAGATCAAGAAGAGGCTACTCTATCACCTTTGTAAAGATAACGGAACAGAGATGTACAGTTCATCAAATAATCTTGACAAATAGGAAATCCGCAAATCAAATATCGTTGAAAGTACAAGTTTCTTTTTCATTGTTTCGTTGTATTTTCGTTTTAATATCATTTATCAAAGCTGGCTTCTGAGTCCGTGTAATGTGATATGGTGGGAAAACAGATTTTCATCAAGGAGTAGAAAGATGTTTCCTTTAAGACATGGCACTGGTTACATTGAAAATATACTGTGAATGACAAAATACCACGACTGGTGGTTAGATATCCTTTACTCGGACAACTTGTAATACATTTGTAGGTTCATCCGAATTTCTCGAAACCCATTCTGTCTGCTGGTTGAATAAGAATCACTGCTTAATTGGGCATCTATCAGTGCCACCAGGAGCATGGTTAAAATTTCATAGGCACATATTTAAATTAAATTTAATTTATTAAAAGCATTTATCATAGGATAATTAGCACGAAATAAGACGCATTTTAAATCCGACATAAGGTATTCTTGTACTAACAACATTCCTTTCATGCCAATGGAACTTAAAAGTCACGAGATGCCATCAATCAGAAACAATGATAAACAACACAATGACTCGACCAGAAACATATTTCCAGTATCAAGTTAAAACCTCTGAATCATAGTGTTTATATTCCATTCATATCTTACGTTTTCCTGAGATAAAATCGTCTTTCAAAGTATATGTGTCACGTCCTCTCCTAAACTGCTAGTTACATGTGAAGCTTCAAGCTGTAAATTGACCAAAATGTGAAAATAACAAGCTGCTAACAATGTCCGTGCAATCCTGATAAGCCGCACCAAGCAATGGCTCTGATACATAGAAAATTAAAGGAAAGGAATTTGACAGGCTCGCTAAGCCTGATTTAAAGTCTTTGCACAAAAAAAATATCGGGTTATCGAATCTTTGGACTGTTAAGGCCTTGGTAGTTGGTATTCAACCTGGCGTTAAAGTTGTGCTTTCTTGAAAACTAATCATCTGTTGAAATGCAAGTCTTCCTGCTTTCTGTTGCTTCCTCGGCTCATTTACAAACTGAGGATGAATTAAATACAGTGGTCGGAATCCGTAATTGTGTAATATTCGAAACTGTAGACACAATGTCTGAAGGAAGACACGCTTTTTGTGAATTATTTAATTTCTTCACAATTCATTTATTCCTCTTCAATTCCACATTTCAATTTATATCCTAAGGAATTCTAAATTACATTCACAGCTCTCAATGATTAAAATAGACATTAATAATTATTCTGACGACTTGAAGTTAATTCCTGCCAAAAATCTGTTTTTAAATAAATGATCAATTACATATTATATGTTTGCGAAATTATAAATCATTTGTACGTGAATTTAACTGATTAAAAATGGAATACAGCTTTTATTTTACAAATATTTCATATAGGAGTATAATTTTTCATTGAAATAGAATTGGTATTATGAAAAGCTGTGTTTATGACAAAGCTTCGTACTACTGTACAACAGCAACAATGGAAATGTGCCGCCTGTCTCCGAAATTGATTCAAGTCAGGAGATGCACCCTCCTAGACTTTGAGTTAATCTTAAATTGTGAGTACAAGTCAATATCCATGTGATCCAATCCTGCCAGATGTTAATCACACCCATCATGCATCTGTCCAATAAAATAGGACCAAACATGGTCCAACATGACTTTGAATAGGATGCTATTTTCTTACCAGCAGCCAATTTGCCGGGATTTCACCAATGTCAAATTAAAAGTCATCATTTATATGGAATAAGTGGACGGGAAAGTAGCATCGGAAAGTGACGTCCTTATTAGGGCAAATCAGATATCCATGATGCACTCTGGAGATAGAATTTTTTTAATATGACCTGAATGGAATTGGAAAACTCTGCGTCCAATAATTGTAATATACTAGTCTCCAGTCTAAAAATATTACAAGAACACAATACCAGCAATATGAACTCTTAACAGTGGATATTTCAAATTCATACTGAATTATTAAATAAGTACGCAAACCATTGATTCTCATTACTAAAACATCAACCTGGAACTTAATTATTTAAATCATACATGGTTGAAACTATCAAATTTATACCTGTAAATTTTGTATAACTGTTACAAGAAGTGGATGAGAATGATTAACTAAGCAGGAGCATGATCTTATCATCATCCACAATTGGTGGTGGAAGTTAGTCCAATCATCATCCATGGTTGGTGGTGGAAGTTCATCCAATCATCATCCATGATTGGTGGTGGAAGTTAGTCCAAATGCGATCCCAAACTAGTACACTTTCTATTAACAGCCAATATCCAAGTGTGATCTTGCCAAATCATTAATAACATTTAATGTCGAACGATGGATACACAGTAATATTACAGACAGTAGTACTAAGAGCTACAGGCATTGCACATTTCTTCTTGTCAAAAACTGAAAACCAGCATGATGATCAAAACAATCTTGAAATAAACTATAAACCCCACAAAAGTTCAAAACAAATAAAAAACAAACTTTATTGACAAATTGAGCCCATATTTATCTACCTTTGAAACCACATTTAGATGAAAATAATCACACAAAGAAACTTTTAAACACTTTCAATTTTCCATCTTCAATTTCAATCCAAATTGTTTTAAAAAAGATTATTGACAAATCGTGCCAAATTGTTATCTACCTTAGGCCATAATATTCAAACAATTCAAACAATGTCCATTTTTCGTCGCTTCGACTTTTCATCTCTCTGCACGTATTCTTCAATATTTCTGCCAAAAAATGTCCGCAGTAACCGGGTGACAGTAAACAGACATATTACATATGTGCTTCTCGTCAATAACATCTGCATTGTCTCATCATCGACATACTCCAAGTTCACCCGGTGTACCAGTCTTATAATACACACAACTTTCCACCATCATATCCATTTGGTTTTCGCGCTATCAAAAATCCATAATATATGCCAGTATTTTTTCTCATTATTTGTTTCATCCCGATACTTTTGTTCTGGCGGACATTGTCTTCTTACATATACCATAATTCCGTTGTAATATTGATTCCATTTACAATTGACAGTATGGCGCGGACAGAGTGTATAGACACGACATGACATGACACAAAGATCACGACGTTACGTAAACAATGAAAAAGCTTCTGAGCTGGAATTATATCATTTGACGTCTTTGTTAGGATGAATATTCCGATAAATAATTGACATAAACCAAAATAAAATTGGAGACTATTAACTGTTCAATAGAAAAGATTTCAGGAGTCTTGTTTATCAGTATGTTTATAAACGTTTAACAATGCTTAAGCCTGATTACTGGTATTCCAGTATTATTCTATTCCATTTCTATTCCATTATTATTTCATTATTATGACAGTGAAATGTTTTACATTGATGAAATCACCGTATAAATATGTATGCTTGTAAATACATTGCCATGAAATTTGAAAAAAAAAAGATTTAAAAAAAAAGATTTTCAAAGTTTATCATGTTTATATGGCGTCTTCAGAACCTGTGTATTCAAAAGTCACATATTTAGGTGACTCATATTAGATGGCTGGCCAACCAGTCTCAATGATTATAGAGATAGATTCACTCTGAGATTCCAATTGTACACTTAATGCACATAGCGAGATCACAATACGTTGACCCTGGGTATTAATTCTGGAACTATTTTATTCCTAATTCTGGAACTATTTTATTCCTAATTCTGGAACTATTTTATTCCTATGGCTCCAGATATCTAATTCAGATACGTTTTGATTCAATCAGAAGTCTTCGCAAAGTTGCCGAGGTAAAAGCCTGCTGGGGCTGCTTCAGGAAATACTGATTGTCCTACAACTAATCTTGGCCATTTTCCAGTTTTAACAACTCTTTATTTCATTGGAATTACCACTCCAGATACTCGACACCGGAACAGTCCATTACTCAAAGTTGACAAAAATGTTAGATTAAAAGTTGAGAAGTTTGCAGTTGTTCCCCTCAAAAAAACAAACAAGGATGCATCATCAGAAATGTCAAAACGTTGACAATTCAAAAAAAATTGCCAGGATTAATACACAGAACTTCAAGTAGTCATTAGGATGATAGCGTCCTCCTAAAACTATGAAGCAGTTGTTAGGAAAATGTAATTTATTAACCATGTCATTCAATCTCCCGAATCCTTACATGTAGGCATGCTAATTAACAGTCAATTAAATTTGTTAATTAAAGTGTATAAAGGGGAGGGGGGAGGGGGTAGTTGAAGGAAGGCTGCAATTTGAAGGAAGCCGGGAAAAAAAGGGAAAAGAAAATCTGAGACGTTTCATAGCTGTGGGGTAAAAATAAATTAAATGGCCGACAAGAAAATAAACAAAGGAAACATTGAGAATAGTGAATATGCTTCATTATCAGTACGGAATATTTTCATCAGTAAAAGATTAAATCGAACAGCATCACACCCAGTGAATGCCTTAAAGAACAAACAAATCAATTATTACGGAAATGAAGAGAACAGACGAGGGCCAGCATGAATGGATTAGAAATAGTTAACTCCGCCGATAACCCTTCTACAAACACTGCATCTTTTCCACAAAGGGCGTAAAAAATTGTCACGCAGGTTAAATTAGGCCGGGGAGGATCATAGTGGACTGACTGATGGACGGATGGACGGAATGACTGATGGATGTACAACTCTGAGTATTTGTCACGGTGAAACAAATATGCTCGATAAATTATTACCAATGTGATTGGTCTATCCAGCCTTCAGACTACTCCATTCATTACCTAGTACTATCCAGTCTCCAGAACCCAAGGAGAATATGAACTTTTAATATATATATACCAATATCAAATATCAAAATTATTATTTGTATCTATTTTATTTTAAATTTGGTATTATTATTAGATAAAATTATATGATATCAAAAAATAAGAAAAAATTACATGTAGACGAGTCTGCTGCGATATAAAAAAAATGATAATTTACATATTTTGATCTCTGTTCCTCCTTTAAATAAATAATATTTTGCATATCTTTCAATACGTATTCTTCTGAAAATGAATAATGCTTGACATGTCTTTCGACATATTCTTCTTAATTTTAACATGCTTGAAGTGCAATGCTTTGAAATTTGAAATCCAACACCCACATAGTACCTCCTCTGTCATTTACTGCCATTTCCAGCCATTCATCATAAAGAGGCTGTCACATTATTACGCAACCCGTTCTTTTTAAAAAAAACCCAGACCCTCTGATTCTCCAACCCGATCAAAAATGACCAATCACACCGAATCAACGAATCAACGACAAAGAGATCGTACTAATACCAGGCAGCAGATATATCGACCTCAAAACACCTCGACGATAGAAAACCCGGTAATATTAACATATGAATATTTTCTCGCACAAGTTTTGACATTAACTGGGCCGACAGGGATTACCATATGAAGAGCGAAATGACGGCATTTGATTGGCAGAGCACGACAATACAATGTCATTAATTCCACCAGCACCTCCTCCCATTGTCGACTCGCGTTTCAATTCGTAAGTCAGGTGTCGACTGCACCTACCTATTAAACGAAGCCTCTCTCTCATTCATACATCAAGGCAAATTAATCCCCCAGCTTCATTTCCCTCCCCTTCAGACATGGAGCGAGTGAGAGAGTAAAAAAAAAAAATCAATATCGTGTCATCTTTCTAAAAAGATTTTTTTGACACATAAATTATAACACCCAGAGACAAAAGCATGGGGACACTTTCTACAAAAGATCTTACGGAATCGTCTTCGGAATTACATTCATTACAAAAGGTATCGGGCGTCAGTCTCGGAACCAAATCTCGGAGGAAAAGCGAGAACGGATCACAAAGTCTGTAATTTCCCCAACAGCTGATGACAATATCATATAATCAAATTTGTAGCTGATATTTCTCCAATCGCAGTCATGGTAACAATGAAGGGACGTCAAAACTGTCACGAGGAGAATGAGTACAACTTCTCTGTAATTTACAACGGCGGGTCATAATCGTATGCGGATTCAGAAGCGTTAAGATGGATGTAGGACTTCCTTGGAAGCACTTGATACAAGACTGTCACTGTTACTCAGATGATAAATCATTCATAAAAACCCAGCATCTGTTGGTAAAATGACTATATACAGATATCGAGAATATTCACAATTAACATCGAATATGTTAGTTCAAAGACATCAAATTTCGGTAAATATTATTACATGAAAACTGTTGTCTTGTTACTTTTAATAACGATACATTTTTACATTGTAGAAATAACTGCATTAAACGGCAAAGTGCTTATTTAACCCTCTCCCTGCTGTATTAGACACAGACACAGCTTATTTGGGCATCTCCAGTTGCCTCCAGCATGGAGAGGGTTAGAACAGACCATCGTGACCACTAGGTCAATGAATATCAATGAATAAATTAATTTTAGATTCATTATCATAAATCTTAGTGCTGTATTTATTCCCTATGTCCAAGGGAGACCGGAGAACGTTGACCGTTGTCTATGGCGTTCAAAATGTCGAGATACCAATGCATAACCGTACACAAAATCGATCTACAAGAACGTCATTCTGTATTACACTGTATGTCACTCTGTATGACTCTGTATGTCACTCTGTATGACTCTGTATCAAACAGTGCAGATGTTGGCTGAAAGACCATCAATTATAAGACTTGGCAATTTGGATTCAGTTACAATTTCTAGATGGTAAAATTTATTAACCAGCTGAAATCCTTCCTACCCTATTAGAAGGTGTCTTGCGCAAGATGGCTTCTAATCTCCAAATGTCTACGAGATGCAAATCTCTGTGTTGGTGCACACGGAAAACAGCCATACTTCAAGTCAGGTTATTAGAGCAAATAAAACGTGACACCAGAAATAAACCTCTTGAGTTGCTTAGGGGACACATTTTTCAACCATTGTGTGCGAAGCTGTCCCAAAATGGCCGCCCATGACACACGATAATTGAAAGATGAATGGAGCCAAGGGAAAGGTGTACCCGTGGAAACGACATGATGCGTGCCACACGACCATAGCAACAATGGGAAAACAGCATTTGAAATGACAGAATATTTTCCAGTTTCGTTAAAATCTAAATTCATCACACAGTTAACGCAAAGACATGAAATTGGACAAATTTGGCCCCCCAAACAGGGCCAATGGAATAATTACACATGCGCTTGTTTGAGACATTATTAACTTTAAATACAGTTGAAAAGCAAACTTTTCTTTTCAATTACATGGTAATTGCTTCTTTAAATTTACAATGATTTTGACAGTTTATATAAATTGCTTATTTGTATGAATTGTTTATCTTCAAATGAAAATCACAGCTCTGAAATAATTAACCGGATCATTTGTGTAACTGAACTAACTCCACCAATGTCTTCTGTCAAAGACTAACAAATTAATTTAATTATATACACTGCTGAAATGCTTGGCTCAATAGGAATTCAGATCAAGAATCTGACAATTTTTTTTGTCTGAGAGACAAGAGAAATCAGGTCATAATTTCCAATCACATCCTATCACAACTCTAGATTGGGATCACGTCCTATCGGAACCTCGACAACATAGAACTATCTCACGACACAAAGAAAGAAGGACTGCATCAAAACCTGAAATAACACTTATGAAAATATACACTCTGACCTTCATAAACGACTTTGATTTACATAAAACCCACAAAAAAAAGCCTACAATCATCCCCCATTTAAAGCCCTCTCTCTGCTAAAAAAGAACTACAACGGAAACCACTAAATTCTTGCCCTATAAATATCAAACTAAAAACTCGCATTTTCTCAATTGGATTGGTACGTCGGGCGACGATATCAAAGGTGAAATATGAATGCACTTAATGAGGTAGAAAGCGTCCGACATGCGCGTATACTGGAGTCACGTGTACGTACAGTCAACTTCACTGACTCCTTTGACTTCACGTAATCCTTCACCGTGAAGCAATATTCACAAAAATCTGTCCTCGCAGCCGTTCTCAATCAGCCTTCTCATTGAATTTGTTCACGTCTTTGACAAGGTATCAAAAACGATTTTCCGCACTAAACATGGCACATACTCTACATAATTTCCAGACGGTTGTTTTGTTGTTGACTGAACACGCTTTAAACGGCGAGATTCGGGAGGCGGTGACGAGTCAAAGGTCACCAAATTAAGCTTAAAATGTTAACATTTTAGTCTGTAATACTGTAAATTGAGACCATGTTGAATTGTTCCGAAATGGTGTATCTAAATTATTGATATCCTTGCAGTAATTAGTCGTCTGGTTGTGAGTGGTGTTGGATGGAAAGGTTCTGCCGAAATGTCAGAGTGGGTCGGATAAGTGTGGTCACAACACAATCATATACAATGTAGGACTTGACACTACGTGTCTGTTTATTGACATTAATTTATTTACTGGTAGATCTAATTGAATTAAAAAAGTAAATATTGCTAAAAAAATATATATAGTATTGTTTTTGCTGTTTTTAATAATAATATAATTTTAAAAAATAATAAATAAAATAGTAGTAGTAGGAGTAGTAGTAATATACTACTAATAATAATAATAAATATTTTTACCTGAAACTGCTCAGGACAACAATAATAATAATACGCATATTAACCCTCTCCCTGCTGGATTAGGCACAGGTAATGCTCTTTAGGGCATCTCCGGTTGCCTGCAGCATGGAGATGGTTAATAATGTACTATGTTCCATACACCACGTTTTTTTTGCTCTGAACATTCATATATTTAAAAAAAATATTAATTAATTTGTGATAATTCACTTTCCTTCATTTACCTACTCACTCATTCATCCTCTCATTCGTTCACTCACTCCCCTACTCATGGGTCTCACTGATGGAGTGCTTGCGGAAATCGTGAACGACTAATTCTGACTCGAGCTTTCTATGAAATTGATTATGTAATTTACAACACTCAGACGATTGCGCTAATATCTGCAATGGTAAAACTGAAGACCGAAATCGCATAACCCCCGTTGTCCAAGTAATTATCTCCCTTTTTTTCCTACCCCAGAATGGCTCTTGTATGCTGGAAACTAGAACAGATATTTAATGGACAAATTAGTTTGCAATTTCGATAAATTTGTGCTGGAAAATCAAAATTGCAGTGAAAGATAATTTGAAAATTTTGTTGAGTGGAAAAAGACGTTTTTATGGATGTGTTGATAATTGTCCACACAAAAAAATCAAATAAAAATATTAAAAACAAATAGCATCAATGAAGCCTTATTGAAGAATTATTCTGAATAATGACCTGGACAAATATGCCTGTTAGATTAATAACATTATAGTTGAAATTTCATATTTATATAATTGAAATGTCAATTTGCCCATTGGGCAAAAATTGCCAAATTGAGATTCAATAAAGATGTATAAATGTATAAATGTAGGTACATGAGCTATACCAACTTACATGTTATACGTTAACAAATATTTCACAAAGAAAATCAAGGAAATGTAACTTTGAAACACTGATTTTACTTATTGATATTAAATTCTCAAAGATGAACTCTTCTTATATACATTATTATTATTATTATTATTATTATTATTATTATTATTATAATATTTTTTATTATTATTTTATTACTAAAATTATTATTATTATTTATCTTGTTTATTATTATTATTAATATAATCAGTAAGATGAAAATAATAAGAATAAATCATGTTCATTTCTTCTTTTGATCGCAAACAAACTCTACCAAAGCTGTTCCTGTCCGTGTTGGCAATATCAAAACTCTTTATTTCTTTCTTTTCGACTTTCCTGCCACCTATTTGTCTCCTACAGGCTTTGTACTAACGTGAAACATCAAGAGAATTTGTTTAAGCATTCTCATTTCGTGGCTCTTAAAGATGAAATGGAAACTAATTTCCGCGACAAGTTTCTGTCGTTGCTCACTCGTCAACATTTATTACACAATACATTTACATCGGCGATGGTGAAGTAAACGGACCCCTTGCGGATCCTCCAGGAAATATCAAGAATATCTCCCTTTTTTCGCCATTTCCCATGTGGCCTTGGAAGAAAAAAAATAGCTCCTACGGTGCTTTGATGTCGTTCCCAATACGAAAGATGGTGGTGCAATCTCGCGGTGTTTTTCTACGGAGACAAAGCGAGGCTGCCAAACTTGGACCTGCTACCAGTGATTAAAGGCGACAGTTTGCCGTCCGACATTCAATTACTCATTTTTTCGTCGTGGCAATCCATCGCTAACTTGGCCCTACAAGAGACTGGTGCTCAAGTCTGAGGCTTGGAGGGCAATCGAGGGTATAAACTTGAGATCGCGCCGCTCCAATTTATCCATTACTTATATTACTGATATCGCTGATCTAATAGCCCTTGAGGGACAAGGAATAGGGAAGACCAATTTATTACGGAACTGGTACTATATTCAGCACAACTGATTATGATTCTAATTACTGATGATAACCGGAGATTAAATAAAGTGAAACTAGTACTATAGTGTATGCAGCACAACTGATTACAATTCTAATAGTACATTTATCAAAACTACAGATCATTCAGAGACAAGTAAGTAAAATCGGTCAATGATATTTTGATTCATGTTAGTGGGTCGGAAATCATAGTTGAAACGATTTTTTACTTTCAGTTGACAGGGTGTGTATATAAGTATTCAGAGTGTTTGTATAGCGCACACTCACAAATCATAAATCAGTTGACAGGAAAACATTACATATTTCAATGTGCACTCGCTAATCACTATACTACAATTTATATGAATACAAACAGTCCTCAGTAACTTGGTTCAAATCAATTAATCAATGTTGCTAGCTCATTATTTAATAGGCATTTTTTGTGTGTAGATCAACTAACAATGCTCTTGAATTAAAAGTCTTTCTTTGTCGATATTGCTTAAGATCTTAAGTCAAAGAAATCTTATTCAACATAATTTTACTTTTACGGTTAATCGAACATTTAAAACCGATGTGACTGAAAACGCAATCAATAGAATGTAAAATATCCACTAACACCATCCACGCCTATATAGCTTCATTCATCCATCCATTTCTTCATTCATCTATCCATCCATTTCTTCATTCATCCATCCATCCATTTCTTCATTCATTCATCCATTTATTCATTCATTCATCCATTTATTCATTAATTAGTCCATTCATTCATTCATCCATTTCTTCGTTCCTCACTCCAGCAGAAATTCTGTTAAAATCCCAAACATGTTTTCAATTATCAATAAAACAAATACATCTGACACGTTGTTCTTAAAGCCATATCTCCTTGTCATCGCTACTTTCGTCGCCAACATATCCACCGCCAACATCCACCAAATCCACTTTACTAATCCTCCCCAAATTTCTTAATCCCCGTAGAACTCCTAGAACCTAAACCCCCATTTCACGACGCTTTCAGAAGTCGTTACAATACAACAGCCGACATTCCAAAACACAAAGGAACGAAAATGAAATTTAAAGCGATTTTAGAGTCGAGACGTTCCAGTCTTTTACCAATGTACGACGACATTAGCCTTGACCGAGGCTCCCTGATTAACTCCCTGAAGAACAATGTTCGCCGACCGAGGCAGGTCTGAGACAATGGGCTTTATTGAACAAGGGTCGCAAAACGCAGAACGGTCCGTAGATTGCTCACACTGCCAGCAAATCACGTCAGGGTTATCTCCCCTGTGGCCAATGTCTACGTCGTTCCATGTCCATCAAACATTTAGGCACCTTCGGCACCGGAGGCACAATCCCTGAGGTAGAGCTGGAGCTTCGAGGTCAATTGTGCTTGAAGATGCCGCAGCAATTGGTTTCACCCGTCGTGGGGCGATTTGTCGTGTCATAATGGAGAGTGAAATATGTATAAAGAGAAGAGGATGGATGTTATGAATGAAGACAGCTATGAGGATCGTGAAGGCGATGATGACGGTGATGATGATGATGATGAAGACGATGATTATGACAGTTATTATAAATATGATAATGATTATGACAATGACAATGATAATGATGATGGTTACAATGCTGATCTTAAAGGTGATGAAGTTGATGACAATCAATGAGGATGATGAGGATGTCAATGTCACTGACAATGATCAGGATGACAATGAATCTTGACAATGTTGCTGCTGATCATGATGATGACAATGACGATGACAATGATGATGATGATTATTATGATAATGATGGCAATGATGTGGATGATGCATACAACGTTATCATCGATGATGACAGATATTACACTTCATTATACCACTTTCTCTTTAGCCAATATACCTAATCTGTTGGACAGCAATAATGATTTTAATGAAAACAGATGACGATAGAAAGGTGCAATTATGATGACGGAAGATGCCACAAGAAGATGACAATGTTAATGAAATTTGATGATGACAATAATTATCACAATGACAATGATCGTGACAGCAATGAAAATGACAATCATAGTTTATCGTTACTACATCCATCATCCAATTAAAGCATCACTTCTTGTATGTCCATGATTTGTCAATACCGCACATCTGCTAAAGTTAACCCAAATTTTAACACTTTCGTCACTGCCATAGATTTACTTTGATTTATCATTTTTACATCGACAGATGGACAGCTCAACTATTAGTTTGACCAACACTCATTTTAATCCATTCATTTTCTTTATGGTAATGACTAAAATAGGGCTGCCATGACAATGATAAACCTTGAAATCTGCCACGTGATTCGAGAAAATGCCACACGAAACCCAGTCGCAGCAGAAGACTGGGGTTCCTCCCAGAGGAATGACACGACTCCGATGGTACCATTGTTCGACTACAGCTAAAGGTCTTGTATGGATATAATTATTTTCTTTCTCATTAATTATGCATGAGGTGATTAGATCCTTCTTTCGGAGTTACCCCGAGTCGCTGGAGCGGAGAGCCTAACCAGGATAGATATCATTATATTCTCGGACTTCTTCGTGACGAGAGGGGTCCCTTTAATCCAATCTTGTTTTCGTGACAAGGGGGTGTGTCACTGGGACCCAGCTCAAACCATAATAGTGTCACAACGTCGACCTCCACAGCTGTTTGGGTCACGCGGGACAATACACAAGTCGCAGACGAGCTAATCCCGAAATTTGTAATTATCATCAAAATGGAAGTCAATCTTGCCAGTAGTGGAGATTCATTCATAAGGAAGCCCTTGATTCACCAGCGGTGGTTTCGAATTGTTTCCAAACAACTCAGGACGAATTTAATTGATTTGCACACACCTCTTATTCATGTATTGCGATAACTCTCTTCAGGATTCGACCAAATTTTTATCTATTAAGAAATTAATCGTTGGATTAGGATTATCAACAAGAAGAAAATAAAGAAGAATAAACTGATAAACATTCACCATTTTGAAAAGTACATATAACAAAATCATTTATTTATAATCATCTGGTATAGGATAATAATTATCACATAAATATAACATAACTGACAAACATTTTGGAAAAGTATATATTCTAAAGAAAATCATCTAGTAACACATAGGAATATTAATATGAAATAAACAACATATGATACATCAATAAAGATGTGACAATTCAGAAAACTACATTTTATTCAGAGGAATAGCGAGTGATTATGGAGTTTAACGTTGTAGCAGGAATCTTTCACCCATTTGCGACGATCCAGAGGAAAAGAAACTATAATTAATAAATTTGCAAACATTGATGGATTTAGGAATGCATTATTATTATTGTTGATCTATCTTAAAAAGTACTTCATAATGTCCAGATCGAGATGATAAGTTGTTAGGTAATCAATATCTATCTATTAAGTTACAACAAGAATATATAACCTCTCTTTTTTTTTTTATATGAATATGTCAATGTTGTCATATTTAGAGAGAAAATTAGAATTCAATAGCAATTTTTCAATACAAACTGAGAGCAGTTCTGCAAAAGAATCGTATCTCCACAATCACTATGAGTATGAGGGCTCTGATACCAACACTCAATCAATGTCAAGCTGGGACAAAAGTCAGTTGGAAGGAAAGCAGCTTCTCACCAGAATTTGTCACAATTCATTTTCACCGACATCCACAAATTTAATTCTCAGATGTATATGGTAAATCGTAAATCTCTTTAGTCCAAATTCTAATCTCACACATGTGTTAACATTCTGTACACTTGGAAGCATTCCCAGAGACTTCGAGAATTGCATGTACATGGTTGTTGTTTTTTTGTGTTCAAATGTAGTCGAAACACGGTCGCATAGCTCGAGCTCGAGATTAATTGGATGTTGGAGGTAGTTAATGATTGGTTCCTGCGATAATGACCCCGTAGACAGATGAAGGTCATAAATTACTGATCTGACCTTGGGACTCCAAAAACAAATAATCAATTTTTGGGAATGGGGGTGTTAAGGAATGGGATTTATCAGTATTTTTGGAGTACAATGCATGTTTAGTACTCTGCAACAAAAATTTCAAAAACTTCCTTTGGTTATCATACTATTTATGCATTCCTTTATTGTCTTACCTATGATGCCAGTAATGATCTTTGACCTGAATTTATAGCATGAAGTTCCTGACTCAATACAATGTCGGTACCCATGTTTGTAATGATTCAACGAAACTGGCACCTAATTGAGTAATGTGTGCCTTTGCCTCGACATTGAGAGCATTCAGACAATTATCGCAGTAAAAACATCCATCTTTACGTCCATAGAAACGAAACGGATATTCCTTCCATCAAAGCCTAGAATTTTACCCTAATGGTGACGAAAATGCAAAGACGAAGACACCGAAAATTAAATAATTAAAAACTTAAATGACTGTGATAATGAGGTGTAATATGGGCAAATAATATTTTTTTGAAAAGGACTAAGAGAAAGGACTCCGCATTATCAACGCCTTTTATGATTTTTTTCCAGGAAATTACTTCAGCATGTCATAATAATCCTTCTCTTGTGATCTGCGAGACTAAAGCAAATATTTCGAACAATTCCACAATTTGCTAGTTGAGCAATTGTCACAATTCTAGCAGCTTTAATGGAGTAGCAGGAATAAGGCCATAGCTTGTCTTTACTCATTCCATGATATATTTCATAATAAATTGTCAATTGATAGTTGCAGGAACAATGCCATAGATTGTATTTACTCATTCCGCAAATTTATTTTAATAATATTTAAAAAAAAAGAAATTGCATTCGTTAGATTAATCCGCTGAACGTCCTACCCTGGTCCTAATCGCGATCATTGACACGTCCTTCCAACGCCACCAAGACGCCATCTCCTGTAGATATACCTCTGCAACATAAAGGGGGGGGGTGTCATATTTGCTGGATCGCACCTCGCTCATTTGCTGCGAACCTCTCGTATTTGTGTCAGACCCGTCTCCGTGACGATGACCAACTGTGACAGTGGTGCCATCGGCCATTTGACACGTGAGAGACCAACATAGGACGTCGGGATTCTGCAATTTTTTTTTTCTTTCTCGCTGCCAATTCCAAAAACAAATGACTCATGTCGTCTAATTCAATAATAATGACATCTGTACAAAGATGGTGTGGTCCTACATTGTGCAACTTTCCTGATTTCATCCTAATTTTCCTCCAGTGTGTTAACGATCAAAGAATGATGTAGCGCGCAATGAAATCAATGAAGTCTTGTCAAGAAGAATTATGACACGTCACCAGTGATCTCTCCCCCCTCCCTGTCTCCCTCAACCCACCCCACCCCCCCCTCCCATGACATGTCAACTATGGTATCAAGGGATACCTGAGAGAGATCACATGACCTACAACTGTCACGTGTAAAATGTCTTCGTTTCCGTTCTTCCCTTGATACTGGTGCAATTATCTCGCAGTGTTTTGTCTTTGCTCGATGTCAATCAGACATTTCTGGTGCTCAATGGCGTCATGAATTATTTCGACATGCTCAGTCTTTGCTCAGCGACATTCGTGCCGCTCGGATTACATCAAGAACGCCAATTTTAGTACATTCCTATAAACGAAATTTCTCATTGAATATTGCGCTAATTGTCACGTGATCCAACAACTTGTCTTGACCTACATGTGGTAGATGTGAGAGTTTCAAGAAACCATACCATGAAATGCCAAGAATATAGTATTAATCATTTTAATTCGCAATTTTACTACATTCCTAGAAACAGAATTTCTCATTGAATTGTCACGTGATCCAACAACTTCTCTTGACCTATGTCACAGGATTTAACAACCAGTGTTCTGTTCCACAGAATGATCGCAACGCTACGAGTGTCATAACTCATATATGTTATATGTCGGGTTGGGGTGGATGGGGGGGGTGTGTGTGTGTGGGGGGGGGGGTGTCCCAGGCATGTACTGCCACTTTTCCTGGCCTACATTTACGAGTTGCAAACTCAAATTCCAGTTCATACGACTAAAATGCCTTATAAAGAAAAAAGTCCAGAATTGGTCTCCTTGAGAAAGGTGCGTTTCCTTTTAATCAGGACATAAGTGAGCAGTGTTGGTCTACTCAAGAAACGTTTTCGTACCATCGCCGTCCTCCAAGACAAAGGAGAAGGCCTCTCAGATCCAATCAGATTCCTTTAATTAGAACTCAAATTTCCCTAGAAGTTTCTCCAAAGCTTGTTTGTCCGTGGAACCGATGAAGCACTTGTTCACGCGCTCAATATTTACGTACTAAGGAACATCAACTAGAATCGGCAGTACTCGAAAGCAGAAGGGAAAAAAAAGAAGAAATCTGCTAACCAAGTTATTTAGGATTATTTTGACAGGACAACTTCTGAAGTATTCCTGAATGATCCGTGAGCAGGTCGAAGGTGAAACGTTAAATCGAGTTGCGTTGATGAAAATCTGCTTACGATAATTTCGCCAATATATAAAGAAGCGGATTTGGTGTGAAAACTGTACTCAGGATGAATGACTACTCCACTGACATCTGAAACCCGTCTCTGCAATACAATGTCCCTAATAGGAGCAGGCCCTCTTGCGTCAAAAGGACATCCTTGGTTGGTTGAATTGTGGTGTAGAACCACTTTCAAGATTATATTTCATATCACAGCTATGCATCATGGGCAATAATTGACACGTGGGTGATGTAGAGCCATAGATTGCCATGGTGACTGGGAACCGAAATGGCTGGCAGGTCATGTGCAACTTCCGCAATTAGGTAGTTTTTGTCCATACTGATGAAATTTAGAAGAACCAAAATGCTAACTAAACTATAAATACAAGGAATTGAATTAGGCTTCGTCGATTTCTGCTTTTACTAGGGGAATTTTTTCAATTGGATGAGGACAGGTATATTTGGAAAATTGCAGTGATGAAATATTCATTGTACAGATAGAGATTTCTCCAGTTGGTGGAAGAGAAAACCCAGAATTTTTCGACAAGAAATAGCTATCTCAAAATATACTCCAAATATATATCTATATATGCATCAATAATAATTACATGTATTAATGAACCAGCTAATCAGAAATATGGTGATAGGATTATTTGGAAGCTGTGAACATACCACATAAGGAGAAGCTTATGCTCTTGCAATAGGTATGGAAGCTTCCATGAAAGAGTGGCAATATAATATTCTGATGTTTTTTTTAATTAAATTTTTTTTTACATGGTTTTGATCGAATTAGTGTTTTACATTGCAGCTTAAATATTTCACCCATAGATGATAAGATTTAACACAAGTACCTAGGACTAACCAACATGTTTCTCTGTGATTTCAGTGGATACATATCATGGATTCCTTTATACTCAGGAGGAGAATGACATATCAAGACTCATATTCGACCTCAATGACAACTTGGCAGGAATACAGACGGTGGTGAGTCGACATGTTACAATCTTAAATCAATTTGATTAAATTACAACCTATATTTTTGTATCAATACATGGTAGTACTAAATCAGTTGGACGATGGTTGGCAAACTAGCCCTTGTAAAAATTACACCCACCTCCTCATTTTTTTAACAATTCTATTTAAGATTTCTCTTGTGAAGATTATTATTATCTTTTTAATTTGTTCTTAAAATGATGGCCTCTAATGTATTTGAAAAGGATTACATTAGTTGCCAAAATTGTCACTGTACTATCTATCTATCTATCTATCATTATATATA
>JAUTBT010016326.1:0-22296 GCA_032361225.1 Lepetodrilus schrolli
CTCACGCCAGTCAATCTGTCAAATAAAGGCAGTCATTTTTGTCATTGCAGGCTTGTTAAACATTGCTTGAATGAATTAAAATTCACTGAAAATTTAATACATTTGGCACATTGCCTGATTTTAGACATTGACTGTAACATATGGATAGTTGCCAGTTATAATAGCAATGGTATAAGCTCTGACGGCTAAATTGTACACTGATTGTAATTTTTTTTTATTGTGAATGCATAAGGAATACTGTAGTGAAAGGTTTATCGTTTTATCATTATTCGCGATCGGTCTCTGGTTGTTTATTGTTGTTGTTTTTGTTGTTGATGATGATGATAGGCGATGGTGATGATGTATATAAGACGATTGTATATAATGTTTCGTGTTTATTTAAAAAAACAATTTTTTTTTTTATATATTTCTTTGGTTGCTCTTGTTTGTTTTATCATGTTGTTGTTGTTGTTAATTGGAGGGATGGTGTGATACCAGGGTCTGTGACATTGCAAAAAACTATTTTATGGTAATAAAAACCCAAACACCATTTGAAACTGTTGCTAAAGGCAACAACGTTATCATTCCTAACAATAGAACATTCTATTTCACACATATCTCTGCAGACTATTACAAGTTTCAAGTTTATTTTTGTTACCACGTACGTTTGTCATGATAACATTGAAGGGCGCATTCCTATTATCTAAATATCACCATTGTTTAGATAGTTAATTGTGAAGTCACAAACATAGACCCTTTCAAGTTACACAAATGTCAGCATTGAACTATTCTTAATTACAACGTTCACGAAATTTCAAAGGCGATTAAACCTACAGGTCATGGTATTCGAGGTATTACGAGGCCAAGTACCATATTGACTATTGTTTTGTTTTGTTTTTTTCCTATCTTTCGTTAGCCTAATCAACTTGTAACACGCTAAAATAAAATAGTTGAAAGCCGTGTATGAAACCCCGAAATCGAAAGTGGACTGCATAATGGAAGGGAAAGGGTTGGATTGACCAACGACATGCAAACGCCAACTCCGCACGCGATGAAAATGTCTTCCAGCTTTAGAAACGGAAATACGGTTTATTAAATGTGTTAGTTTTTGCACGGCGCGTCTACGAAAGAAGCCTCTTTGACTGCTGGAGATTTCTGCGATACCGATAGTTACAATTGTTGTCGTGGATGATATGAATAATAACGATAGTTTAGTGTTAGGGTAGTCTAACAGCTGCCACACCATATTCTCAGCCAAATATATATCATTGTATATAGTCCTATTGAAAATATCCGCATTGAACTCTTCGGCAAGTCTAGGTTTCTCGAGAAGACGGCATTTAGCATTCCAGCCACTCATAACTGATCTAAGGATGTATTTTGAATAGGAGTATTTGGTGAGAACAAAGTGTGACAGAGGCAAACGATAACCTAACCACAGTCTCAGAGGGTGGCGAAGAAAAATGTGAAATACCAATCCTATTGATCACTAGTATAGGTCGGTTTATGTGAACTTGACCACTGAGAGGCTTTACAAGCATACAATCACAGATTGTTGTCGTTTTGGACCGGATTGGAGTTTAAAATGCACTTAGCATACATATAAATAGCTGTTTTACCTCCAAATATCTTTTCACTGCTGTAGGATAGGTAAAATTCTATTGCAGTTTACATTTTTGGTAAAACTTGAATAATGTACTGTAATATCTCAATTTCCTATAGTCTAATAGACTATGCGGGACAACTCTAATCAATGAACACGGTCAAAATATTCTTTCACGACGATTATAGCTACGTAGCATACATATTATAAATATAAAAATATGAAAATATTGAAAACCAGTGGGATATGCGGAATATGTAGCTGGTTACCCAATATTCTTGTGTAGACACATCAAATGTACATACTGCATGTAACAACACGTTTGACCATGAAATATTTAAACAAACCCGTGATTGTATGCCTTTTAACTATTCTTCGGAAATCAAGACTTGCTCATATGTATCTGTTAATGGGCGATATTTTGAACAGGAATATTTGGATGAGAATAGGTCGGTGATACAGACAACATATAGCGTTACCTCCCACTGGAGCTACCACGAGGTTACGAAACCAGTGTTATGTTCAAGTCCAACTTTATATGCGGATTTGTAAACAAAACATTGAGATGAGCATGAAATCGTACAAAGATTATCAGGTGTTACATACCAGTAAAATGTGTTACAATTTGCCAAACGAAGTTGACCAATTTTACTACACATGCATGCATGGCAAATCAGTAAAAAGCAATAATGCAATTAATGAAAGTTCACGAACATGCACGTGTGGTCTTCTACGTAAACTGTCAGACAAGGTACTGAGCCCACATATTCCGCATTTTAACAAAACCAAGAGACTTCATTAAACGCACAACCATCGAAAAAACTTACAGCACAGAAAAGCAGACTCATCCAAATAAAATTGACATCTAAATTATCTCTCAAATAAATGATAGAATTGTCCTATTGGAAAAACACACTCCGCATGGAATGGATTCAAGTGTTCTAGTCTGCGAAGACAGACAGGTGTAAGTTAGCCACACACGTAATTATATTATTAAATCGGAATTACTGGATCTTTCTCATCATCCCACCCCCCCTTTCCTCGACGAACCTCTCCCCCACGAATTCACTCATCCTGCCCCTCTGCTCATGCAGCCTCACTCACTCACGTCATCCACCCCCCTTCCCCCGGACCATCGTGAGTAACAGACCAATCCATTCAGGTTTCATTGGATCACTAGGTTAACGGCATCATCGATTTATCCCACGCCGCAGTGCCACAGACTCCTAAAATGGCGGCTGGGGGTGGAGTTAACAAGTTATCGTTTTACCTAGTGTGGATCCAAGCATTACTAGGGGATTAGCAAGACTCCCGCTAGAGGGTGCTTTAAACAGATCGTAAACCACGGAGATTAGTGGAGAGATTAGGATTTGCCTTTTCAGTCCACTGAGCTTGTGATGATCATTTGGCATTGAATACCTCGGAGGATCGTTTTCTTCGAGTAATGACTTGATGAAATAAATGAAAATGACACTACGTAGTATATTCAACAAAATAAATTAAGGGACGACATATTTTGTGGGAAATATTTGCACTAAAATTCCGGAACTCGGCTTGAGATATCTAAATCTGGTGCCATTCTTCTTCCAATGTTTCTGCAAGTTCGTGCAGAGTACCTATAGCATGTATACGTTTGGAAATTCTTCTTTGTAAAATTAATACAAAGCTAAAGGTATATGTTCAAAAGAGCTACTGGGCCTGAATTAATTTTGTCCAGGTACTCTTGAAGAACTTGCAGACGCATAGGAAAAAGAATGGCACCAGAATCATCCAGCCGAATTCCGAAATTTGGTGGAAAGATTTCCCATAAAATATCTGTCGGCCCTTAATTAATTTTGTTGAGTATATCTATAAACCATTATTATTTCTTCGCGAATAGATATTTGATGGAATTACCTACTTAGTCTAATTTGGTAGACAACGTCCATAGCAATAGTTGCATGCAATATGATATACTTCGTATCAAGAAAGTCGGTTAATGATAAGGTATTATTTGCCGTATTAAACCAAAAATAAAATGTAAGCACGTATAGCGAAATTGAGGTAGAAAAATATGTGAACATGTGTTAATAGAGCCATCATTATGTTTATGTACAGTCGTTGTGGCCATTTCCATACAACTCATATTGCATTTTGACCAGAAACATCGGATCTTTGTCCATGATCTGGGAAACGGTAGCATTCTTTGTTTATCACTCTATTAGTCTGCTCCACAGATAACCTATTCTCACCAAAATATATAATTGAGTTCTGTTCCAGATACCCGCAATGAACAGTTAAGCAAGACTAGATTTCTAGGTAACAATTAAAGCTTTTCAGTTGCAACATTCATCTCATAGCAATCGATGTCGTGCTCAGTACTAGGAACGATATACAAATGGGATTTTGCTGAAACCATCCGGCGTTAGTGTAGAAATACGTAGGCCTACTAGTAGTTGGAAACATCTAGCGCTTGCGAAATTCCATTCATATGATACCAATCATGATCAATAATAACGATATACACATGGGATTTTGTTGAACCCTCCGAGGTTATCGTTAGTCTAGAAATATGTACTAGTAGTTGGAAACATCTAGCGATTACGAAATTCCATTCATATGATATCAATCATGATCAATAGTAACGATATGATAATGGGATTTTGTTGAAACCCTTTGAGACTATGGTTAGTCTAGAGCTATAGTTGGAAACGATATGTTTATTTGCGTCAATGTCGTGAGTAGACAAATACTAGTATGTCTTTGTTAGCATAACCTTTTCAAACTCGGGCAGAAAAGAAAATACTTCGGATATATCGAAGTCATTCTTACATGTGGGGTGATCACCTGTCTTAGTGTTGTTTTCCACAGAACGATGATCGCGATACGAGAATCGATACTCCCTATACAACTATATATATTACGACACTCGTAACGGTAAAGGTCGTTCATTAAGGCAGGCCTATGTTTCACGAAAGGGTCGTTCTGTAGTCCCGGCCTAAATCGGGGCGCAAGCATTGCTTTCAACATAGCAGGAAATAACGTAAGCTTCGATTTATGCCCTGACTACTGGCACGACACTTTCGTGAAACGCAGATCCAGGGCTCCGTTCATGCTGCAATACATTTCTCTACTCTACACTACGCTACCTGGCTGCACGAATTCGAAGGAAAATACCAGGAAATCGTTTTGCGCATGCGTGCAGACCATTACCTTCATGCTTTGGGTTTTCCTACATTTCCCTACAAAACACTACTGGCTCAAAAAGTAGTGCTACGTAGTACTACCATGGGTTGGCTGAACGGCTACTGTAGCGCTTCGTAGAGAAATGTATTGCAGCCTGAACGCAGCCCAGGCCTCAGATGGTGATTAGTCGTTGCTATGATTGACAAGAAGCAGGTCCCCCTAGCAGCAATGCCACCTCTTTGCACTTAGAACTCACTACAATTATATAATGCATACTAGTATTATAAAATTGCAGTTTCAACTCCAGCAGATTCGAAATCAATTACCATAATATTAAAAAGAAAAGTCTTGCCGATTGCAAACAATCGCCCAATGTTACTTTGAAACCGTATTAGCAGTAAATCACATCAATGCCAACCGATAAAAGAAACATCAGTACTCGAAACCATTGCAATATACTGTAGTACATAAGGACGAGAACGAGTATTAATAGTACCAAACCGACCACATGTCCAATTTCCCTAGGGTGTAAAACAAATAATTGAAAAGAGTTTGTGCGACTGCCCATTGGTCTGTGGATGAAACACACCCACAATCACGTCGTCTAGCTCGAGAAAGTTCAATTACATAACTTAAAAATAAAAACAGTTCCGTAACTACAACGACGTTTATTGATATGAATGTTTCAGTTTGTATTCATATGAATGTTTCAGTTTTATTCATATGAATGTTTCAGTTTTATTCATGATGATTGAGTAATTATCTAAATAATTCATTAGGTTACCGGTCATCGAGGGTGGCCTTTGTTTTCATTCGGAAGAGCTTTTTTCCCCCATGTGTTGCATTCTTATTTAAAAGGTAATAACAAGAAAGTAAATTTCGTGTTATATATTCCGCGAAGTGAATACAATCTACATGCGAAAACCGGGTACTGGAGGATACAAAAAGCCAGCGTGTATTTGTGATTCAGCTCTGTTACCGAATAATTGCAATTACACGTACAACAAGTCCTAGATGAGGTTTCATTCAAAATCATTTCAGTCGCAGTGGACCGTGATCTGTTAGTTTATCCATACGCAATATTACTCAATCCTATTTTCTGCTAGACTGGCTTAGATTCGGTGACATCCATTCTTGTGATTAATTAAATCGCAAGGACTCGATAAAAAGTTGTCTTAAGGATTTAAAGACGATGGTGGACTTAAACTGAAGTTCTTCGGGAATAGTCAGATGATAGTGTGGTCTAAATTAGACCTATTCGTGCATAAATATATCTTCCTTCGTAATCAGGTTTCAAGGGTAAAAATGATTATTGTGAAAGCTTTATGCTTCAATATCCTAATTAATACGAAACTATCTTTAAATAATATCAGAATTATTAAAGGACGAAAAGAGGTATAATTATGACATGGTTTTGACTATAGCCGTGAGCAAAGAAATGCTACTAGCGGACAATTTCAATTATATCTAGTGTTAGACCCTACACAACTGTATTTCTGTATCAAATCTAAGAATATTTTTTTATGTCGAGTATAAAAATCCTTAATTAATTTGTGAAATGTCTAAATGTATTAACCAGTGGGTATAATTATTGCAAAAGGACAACTCGTGTTGCAAACAGACGATGAGCATTTAAATTGTATTGTTGTACACATATGAGACGAAAATAAACTGTCCGTCTGTCTGTCTGACTGCCTGCCCCTCCGTCTGACTGCATATAGACCATTGTTCTTTGATCTCTCATTAAATTTGAGTCCAGCGAGCATTCAGCAACAATATTGTACGTTGTTTTGTCTGCAGTAAGCGTGTGTTCGTTATTGTTTGTAAAAACTGGAATTGGTCGGGACCGAGAATGTGTTTCGACATATTAATAATAATAATAATAATTTTTAAAAAATATATAATATATATAATATTTTTAACAATTCAGAACCGGGCCTAGGTTGGCCTAAAATACACCATTTAAAGTACATTAATAAATATATCACAGCATGTAAAATAAAATATACATAGTGGTACAATGAGAGCATATGATGAAATTATATTACAAAGTTTGAGACTAGAGAGTTCGACACAACGGGGTTTGACTGTACCTGTATGTATCCATATCCCTTCAGGCTTCTCTCCAACCTAAGCCAGGCAGGTCTGCACTATCATGGTGTTTCCGTAGACTGTAGTTCGTAAATCACTAGGACGTACATATTTTCTAGCTTTCTTCCCGCCTAAAGCAGACCAGAACATAATTTCATGAAGCTCTCGTATCCACTACGAGAGCGATCGGGGATCTTTACGAAATGATGTAGCTCTTAGGTAACTACAACCTTAGCCGTAGACTACGCCATTGCTAAGGTGGGACATGCGTACAGCGGGGCATTGGTCTATATCTGTCTGTATCGTTGCAATGACAGCATCCTTGGCCTGTCAGTACCAGCCGATGATCGCAGGTGTACTGCAACATTCAGCGCTACGGATGTTGCGCGTTTCCTCCTGCCTTAAACTGGCACGCCGTGATACAAGTGAAAGAATCCTGAAAGCCCAATTCATAAAGAAATAATTAAAACATGGATATAAGAGATGCATGGAAGAATGTCCAAAGCAACGTACAGTATTAAAAACAATTTACTAAAACTCCAAATAAATAACGTAGAGTGGGTGTTATTACTGACTGTACAATATGTAGACACGGGCAGCGGAAAATGTAGACAATACTATCCCAACATATGAGCTCCTCTGATACAATAGTCGACCCGTCTCAACGCTGAAAAGCCGTCACAGTGATTAAAACACCAACTAATCTGTTGGTAACCTAATCCTTTACTAACTATAATGGTATTGCATTTTGTCTAGCGTATATATACATGATGTATATTATGAAAGCTCCCTAATGCTGAGTCTAATACATTAAAGATATTTGAATCTGGCATAGTGAATATCTGTTTCTTCTAATCGTGAGCTATATATATATGTGATGCATATGTCTCTACTTCAGCCGACAAATAGTTCTTCTTGGTGTTTTATCAGCTATGTACATATTTCAGGAAAAGCCATTATGTGAAGCACTTACGACCAGCCTTTGTGTAACTTTGTAATTTTGGTTTATACGCGCAAAAATAGAAGCGTGATCATGCAGAGTGCATAGCATGAATAGCAGCTGTATTTTAATAATACTTATTTTATTATTTGTTGTTTGTCTCGCACTGTAAATCTAGATAATCATTAATAATATGAGCTGTGAATACCTATTTTATTAGTTGTTGTTTGTCTCGCAATATCCCTATTCTATGCTCTCACGTAGGAAACAGTGTAACTCTAGGTAATCTTTAATAATAACGTTATAACCTTAGCAATTGTCTAGTCTATGACTAAAATTGGAGATAATGTCACCTTGGGGTTACGCAGTTTCGTACAAGAGAGTCCTGAACATACGCGAGACATAGTCTAATATAATCACTTCTATGCATACTAGTGTTTGGGTTCAGCATTTAAATATTATGTATAGCACTACATGTATGGTCTGTGTGGCGCAAACCAAAGTCATAATAAAAGCATTATATTAAAGCTTTATTTTATTTGGTCTTATTTTATTTCACGTTAAATATTATTTTAAAGTATCATTGTACATGTATCAAGGTAGAAAACAATTATCTATTTTTTTGTAACTTCATCTAGGAAATTAGAATGTTGCAACTTTTTTATATGAGTTATCTCAGTTTTATTTAACTTTCTCCCCAATAGTTTTATGGCCAATGCAAATACAATACAAATTAATCCAAAGGTTGATCTCCATCGCTTCTGTTGATCTCCATCGCTTCTGTACATCCATTTCCAATCAGCATGTATTCAGCCAGGAAAATTATATACCTCATCCCCTCCGGGGAACCTGGTAACGCTACATAGTCTAAATTTAATCGTCCATAAAACCAATAATAGGATATAATTGAAAGCCCTGTCACAAACAGCGCTAGTCTAAGACACCTTTAGCTTTTACAGCATCCTCAAAACACAGACCATATTCCTACTTGACGGCACAGACCACATGCCTACTTAACAATAACGGCACAGACCACATGCCTACTTAACGTTGACGACAAGACCATGTGCCTACTTAATATTGACGGCACAGACCATGTACCTACTTTTAACATTAACGGCAAGACCATGTGCCTACTTAACATTGACGACACAGACCATGTACCTACTTTTAACATTAACGGCAAGACCATGTGCCTACTTAACATTGACGACACAGACCATATGCCTACTTAACATTGACGGCAAGACCATATTCCTACTTAACATTGACGGCACAGACCATATACCTACTTAACATTGACGGCACAGACCATATTCCTACTTAACATTGACGGCACAGACCATATTCCTACTTAACATTGACGGATGTGAAGTAGATGTGTGGTTTGGGTTTATAGGATTCTCTAAATCCTAGCCATAGACTAGTATACAATTACTAAGGTCAATGTTAACGTTACCTTAAAAATGTCGCCGTTTCGTACAGAAGGGTTCTGAAATTGTAAAGACACGAGAGAGGGTGAAGACCATCTATTCCTGAATTGTGTAATTGGAATGCAAGCGACTACGTACATTGGTCAATTCAGAATTCGCTGTACGTGCATCGTGTTGTTGACGCGTCATATACATGTACCTGTCACGCAAGCTTTGGTATTGGCGACAAGTTTCATTGGAATGGATGGTAGCCGATGGTGCCAGTTCATTTCTCTGACGTCATTATATTATGGAATCTGCACTTTTATTACTGGTTTACTACATCGCATTTAATGTTAGCTATTTTGTATGTTCTGTTCATCCCAGTTTTCTACGTGTTTTCGATTCAAATGGAGCCATATCCATGCACTGGATCAGTGCATCTGTTCTGTATATAGTCTTCGTCAGGGACGTTGTTCTCAACCAAATACATGTAGTTCAGTTCAAGACAAATCAATTAACAATTAATTCGGAAACATGAAATTTATTATTCTACGCACAGTCAATGTCCATCCTAACACTATCATGAGTCTTGAAGATTTCTCATTTGAGCATTTGTTTCAATATCACGAGCGTAACTTCTCATCAGTACTAGACATTCCGATACGGTTCATTTGATTTGAGCCGTGACTTCATCCGCACAGGGAGTGAGTTGTTGTTTTACGTCACAGCGGGAATCTTTCACTCATACGCGAAGATTCTGCAAGACAAACCCAGTGTCTTCTTAAACATACGCCTATGGTACGTGTCTCACGAACGGGTTGTACCGTTGGTCCTTGCGTTAATCGATGTCTACGTCACTTCCTGGTCATGGTTCATGCCTTGACTTACGCACGGGCTACAGTACGAACCTTTCGTGAAATACGATGTACGCCGACCCATTAGTGAAGCGCAAGCATAGCCTACGCCCAGAACTACGTTACAACTCCTTTCGTGAAAATAACAGCTTCGAATTCATATAGTTGGCATGTCCATTCCCCCTAGACATAACATAACGAGATTGGGAGGATACTGTACACGCACGATAGCCTTCACTTGATGTTTGCACGTAATCGCGATATCTACATCCATATGCTACTATATTAGCACGCAATAAACTCTTAATGATATTCCCTCTTTGTAACGCCAAATCGCGGATACAAACACAGCGAATGGTACCGAGCTGGGCCCCGTTGCTCAGAACTCTTGTATCTATACAGGTGATTGTAAGTCAAAGGTTTGGTACCCGCTACAAGTATACGTCCATTGCCTGAAACACTTTCTGTCGTTGCAATACCTGAAAATCTGGTTAGCTAAGACCATTTTAGGGGTTAGCTAAGACCATTTTAGCGATAAATGTTGTTTATGCAAACAGACATTTGTAGATGGTCCTTAAAATTTGACTTACAAGGAATTATGGCTTCGAGTGTTGTGAGCAAAAAATCATTGTAGCGATAAGAGATTAAAGTGTTTGGTACAAACAGACTTACATTACGTAGTCGGTCCTAAACATTTGACTTGTAAACAATCAATTGTAGCTACAACTATTCTGAGCAACGGGACCATGAGCTGAAGCACATATGTTTCGTGTCATTGATCATAGAAGTAATCATATATAGTTTATGGCGACGGCAATTCAACTCTATCTGGGATGGGTATGCCGATGATGTTTTAATAACGAGCCGTACATTAATTACGAAGATGGCTTATTTCAGTGGAATTATCAACGTTGTACTTCCCATACTAAGTAATGAAACAGATTGGAGTCTCCGCACTGAGAACCAAGCAATAGAGACAATGGGTAAAGTCAATATTTGCATCGTGTTAACAATGGAGAACATGTGTTTTCCTAGCGGGGAGGTGGAGTATTCGACAAACATAGAGCAATTCGCTACAATCCTGGTGAAGAACTCTATGATTTGGGTTTCTATGGTCCATTGCTAATTCCATCCTCTGCCTCGCAGGGTGATCCACTCATTTTATTCATTCCACAATTGAATGAAGGTACTGACATTCTACGAGATGTTGGTAGAGGATGAGTTAACTCATGTGTAATCGTAGTCACTAAGCGTAATGCTTAACTGGTCCTTCGTATACTGAATCTGAAGAAAAAGTAACAAAACTTTAATTTGGGTTCGTTTCCACTACTGGAGTTGGTAGGAAGGAGCCAATATTTAATTTCCATTAGGATGTTGATCACCTTTATATGATAGTGTGTGGGTTAAAACGTGTTCAGTTGAATACCAATACATCACTATCAGTAACACTTATGCTATAATTATTATTATTATTATTGTTATAATATAATATTATTCGTAGTAGTAGTAGTGTAAGTAGGATAAGCTGTAGTAGTAGTGGTAGCAGCAGCAGCAGCAGCAGTAGTAGTAGTAGTAGTAGTAGTAGTAGTAGTAGTAGTAGTAGTAGTAGTAGAAGTATTTTTTAAATTATGATAGTATATATGTTTACATCAATATTGTTATTATTACATTATTATTGTTATTATTACCATAATATTGTTATTACTATATTATTATTGTTATTATTACAATTAGTATTGTTAATATTATTATTACAAATTTATTTCGGACATACTTCCCAACGTCTATATAATTTCGTATACACCAGTGTGGTTAATTATGTGAAGAGAACTCATATTAACCATTTTGTCCCTGATAACTAAAGTGGGCGTGAGGTATATATCATGAGCTCCCTTTGAAAATATTCACCACGAACAGTTTTAATATGAGAAATCAAGAAAATACCATCATTGTGCATTTATGCAATTTCATCCCTTTTCAATGAGGCGAAGTAAACAGCACTAATGTATTAGTTAGGATGGCGTCATTGGCATGTCTATTACAAATGTTAAAAGCATCATCTCCTCCACGCGTCTACTGATATGGAAGGACGAAGGTGTCAAAACGCTACTCTAGTAATTTCACACGGGCGTTTGATGTGGAACCTTGGAATAAGCTCCGTCCCGACTCGCGTTCTCTGTAAATACAATACGTTCAGCACTCTAAACGCAAATAGTTCTTCATCACAAAGCCGCATTTGTTGACAATCAGCTTAATTCTATTGCGTTCTGTATCGTGCATTTATTGCTGAATAATACATCGATATATTTGTTATTGATAGTCGCAAAAGTCATAAACAGAAGGCAGCAACGTCTATCCTGCACAAAGAGCGCTTGATATTTGTGTACTGAAGTACTCGCAATCTCGTATTGTTTCCGTCACGTTGGGAAATCTCGCGTGATCATGATTCGATCTCGCGAGATTTGCCAATCTCCCCCAGCATACATGTTAGGACGTATAGTAGTAGGTTCTCCTCCTTTTTCCTTTTTCTGGACGCAATTAGGTACTTATGTCGAAGTATGAGCATACTTTTATGTTGTATGAACGCTTATACTGTGATCCTTGCTTTCATTGATCATGGCTACTCGTGCTTTTGAATACAGTGAATGTGAACATGACGAACAGAACTATTGAATTGTATACAATACAAAGTGATTGATTTGCACGTGATTTAAAAGGATATATAGTGTGCGCATTATAATGCTTAACATGTACGTGTAGCTGTCTATATATATTTTTTAAAATTCGATAGTTCATATAATTGATTATCAATACATAGCTGAGTACTAAGTAGCGCTATATAAATGTATAATTTATTATATATTTTTTTTATAAATAGGCATGTGGCATAGTAGTCAATCTTGGAAAGAATAAATTAGTAAATTGTCCCACTAGTATTATATCATAATTATTCACAATTAGGCAACTATTTATAGGATGCACATTTGTTTGCAGCTTATACGGATTATTTAACCCGAGTACATAATTACTTTGTTCAGGCATGCATGCTCTAGTAATACTGAAATTGTGATTGTATGAAACATCAATAAATAATTGAGGTTGCATAATATGGAATGGAACTCATATTTAATACTGTGTGATTCTGGTATGCGGGTATTTTCATTATCGCGATGCACCTGGTATGAAATTACTGACACGATAAGTAGATAATGGCATTGACTCTGCAGGCATCAAGGTTTCCTGATTACGGTAAAATTTAAATTGTAAACTTAAATACTATTTATTCCCATATCTATCGAAAACCGCAGCACAGATTTAAAACCTTGGCGCTGGTTGCCTCTATATCTAAAAGGTAAATAGTTCGCATGTCAATAGAAATGACCGCAGCAAAGGTAAATACTTAGAATAGCATCGCATGATACGTACACTCTTGGTCAAAGTAATATGTTGTGTGGCATTACCTAATACATCAGGCTTGTTGTACCGGAAGATAATGATGAGTGAATAATCCTTCGGGTACACATTGCGCCACGAAAGCTATCACGCCAAAGTACAACTCTATACATTACATCTGAAAGTCGCATAACAGTTGATAACAATTTACAAGTTGTCAGGGAGATAGCTTTGATTGTGGAAGCTATTTACTTGACACCTACTCCCACTGTTTACAAAGAACGCAGTCGCCAGAAAGTTGACATGCATGTTTGATGGCCAATATTTAGCAGTGTGATGATAGTTTTCGAGACATCTTCATATAATAAACATTGTCCGTATTCAAAAAATATTCCTATCGAGGGTTTGGTGTTTAGTGTCGTTAGAGGTTTTGAAAGGTATGATGATTAATTCACAAAGAAGTAGTTCATTGAGCAAATACACTCCAAAGTGTCGTCGATGTAAGCGAAAATATCTCGATCGATGGTCATCAAAGAACTGGTTCAACATTTTAATGCATATTTGTATTCATATATTGTTTAATAGATTAGTTGTGCGCATTTCAAAATTGCGAAATAATGTGTTATTGTTATAATAATAATCTAAGAATGTACACCATTATTTGTCTTAACACAATGCATACTGAAACAAAAGTATACGTTAGGAATTAGCTGAAATATTTATGGATATATACACTGTATATGATATGATATGATATATAAATATTTGTATAGCGCAAAAATCTAGCGTAGCGCTGCTCAGATGCGCTTTGTGTGAGTCTGAGTAAACAGTAAAATTATCAGTAGGCAGAAGCAGAAACGGTCTATTCATTAAATGCCTGTTTGAACAACAATGTCTTAAGTCTAATTTAAAAGCACAGAGTTCATTTGTTGAGCGAAGTTCCAACGGGAGATTGTTCCAGATTCGGGGGTCAGCAGTCTGGAAACATCTGTCACAAAGGATATAATCAAATGCCACCCATATATTAATTATACAGCCATATTCTAGCTTTTAAAATAAGCTTTAATATGCATGTACGTGCAGTTTATTCGTAAACCAAGAGTGTGGTTTCATGAAAACGAGACATGGTTAATTGGCATGATCATCTCCCGCTATGTTCGTTATACACAAGGGCAGATATTCACATTCGGTCATTTCCGTTGGATCTCCCTAGGTCTACTTCGTTACAAGCATTATACTTGAAAAGAGTGTCCCTAACGATCTGTACAAAGACAAATGGAGAAGGAAGCTTCAGTATGCAAACTGTCTCTGTGGTCCCAGCACGTCCAGAACCCAGTTTGTCGCCCGTCACACCATGCAGGGCGACTTGAAAGACTATCAAGAAGACGCATAATGGCTATAGAAATACGCACGTATCCCCACAAAGCCTCTGGACTTCTAAGACTGTAGTGCTGACTCGCTAATGAACTCTTGTTGCTTGGTCCACCCATTTTGAAGTTGGGCGCCATTGTCACGGGGTCAGAACGAGGAAGGGTACGTGACGTCCTGATCCGCCTTGCTAACCAATTACAGAGTCACAAAACACAACGGTATAGATTTCCACAAAATAGACGGGAGAGAGTCTTCGGCCAAACGATTTTTGTTCAATAAACCAGACAAGGCGGGTTCATTTTTTTGTTCGGACAAATTGGCTAGAAGCTCCGAAGATTAGCAAACAATGGACGTCCTCCTATAAAACATGGAAGTTTGAAATAATGAATAAGTGGAATTATCATTGAGAAGTATAAATATTGGAACGTGTCCTATAATGTAGCGGCATCTTTGTCAATAGAAAACGGAATCGAAGCGCCTCTGTTTTATTCAGGTACAAATATTTGTCTAACAATGCCTGCTGAATGAGAGACCTTTCTAACTTTCATGCTTCGCAGTCACGCGCCGATGTTTGTCCACGCGAATGCATTCCATATATCCATTATCGCATGTAGTATTGCCTTTACAGGATGTGCTAGGCCAACGCCTATGTCAGCATATAGTGGAACCAACTACATACATTTGTTTATAACCATATTGATTGTGTTGAGAAATGTGTGTTATGGAGTATTTGTTTCTCTCTCTTTCTCTACCTCTCTCTACCACATTTCTCTCTCTCTCTCCGTTCTCTCAGATTCATTGGCGATGTGTTATGGAGCCCCCTATTTGTTTCTCCCTCTCCCCCTCTCCCTCTCTCTTTCTCCTTTTCTACCTCTCTCTACCCCATTTCTCTCTATCTATATATCTATCTCTTTCTCTAACACTCTACCCAATTTCTCTCTCTCTATCTCTTTCTCCACCTCTCTCTACCCCTTTCTCGCTCTATCTCTCTCTTTCTCTCTCTCTTTCTCTACCCCATTTCTCTCTCTCTCTCTCTCTATCTATCTCTTTCTCTACCTCTTTCTACCTTGTTCTCTCTCTCTCTCTCTCTCTCTCTATATATATATATATCTCCTTTCTCTCTCAGATTCATTGGCGATGTATGACTGTTTATTGGGTTGCTTCAGAGTACGTACATACCTGCTATGCTAATGTGTTTCACTATATAGTGGCACCAACAACGTTTGTTCATAACCATATTGATTGTTTCGATAGATATCTGTTATGTAGTCACCTTTCCCCAAGTGCAGTTCATTACTTCTCTCCGATTCATTGGCGGGCCGTATTTTAACGTTTATTGCGTTGTTTATACCTTGTATAATTATACAACTAATTGAGTATGCAAACACGTTCCTTATAGACCTCAATTATCTAACTGTAATACACACTTCAGTTCTCAAACGGATTTGATTATGACAACAGATATATCTGGAATTAAAAGATCTTTAATAGTGTGTATCACAAAGAGTGCCAATGATTGACAAATCGATTTGTGTTGAGCTAGACTGTGGGAAATGGTACCTTTGGGACCCTTACTTAATTAGTGTGTACTTTGTAGATCCATATGCACGTACCTTCCGTGTAATATAAATCGACGTAAATTCGTGCCCCCTTGTAAAGCGTTACTCGATTAGTAATTAGTATCCTAAAGTCCATAAACGAACTACTTCGAATTCGCAGTTGGAACTGCATCAATGACTAATACACGTGAACGAATTGTATCGCGATGTCAATGTTCAAAATATGGAGTTGACCAATAATTATACCCCCCCCCCCCCCCCCCCCCGTGTTATACCTCCCGAGCAGCGTTGCACTAAATAATGCATGCGCGGGTATCAAAGATTGACAAGTTCGTTCGCCTCATTACGTGTATCTTCCAACCCCTCCGGATCTCGAACGCATCAATAACGTCGTCTTGTATTAACTTTAATATGGGTTAAGTCTTGACTCGGTACATTAAATATATATGCCGTCGAGATATTCCAGGATATGTTGCACCTCTGGGAGGTGGTAGAAAATAAAAGTGTAACACTTCAAGGATGAAGGTGAAAGGTGGTGAAATAATATCACTAGCAAAATATCACTGGACACCTAGACCGTAACCAATTGCTTCTGGTCACGTATTTTACGTTATTGAGTATAACAGATGTCAAGAAGACGATATCTCTTCGAGCAATATATTGTTTTCTTGTATTTAATATTTTATTTCTCTTGTACACGAGACGTAAAAGTCAGTGGGCATGCAACAACAAATAATAAGGCCACTGCTACGAGAGAGACAGATGGACTCGGGGGTTATTAAGTTAATAATTACAAGCAAACAAACAGAAGAAACTACGGAGCGAGGATTTTTTTTTTATCAACGTCTAAGGCTATGCTGAATTCCATTCTTATAGAATAGTCTAGTAGGCTTATACTAGATTACTGAGCATAGGAGGAGCCACAGAGTTCTTATTTTTTATTAATTGCCAACGAGAAGAACTTCTGCCCCCCGTTTCACAAAGGCCTCATGACTATTTAGGAGCTCCTAAACCAGTCCTAAAGGTTATCAGCTCGTAACAAGTGTTTCACGACGACGTCACAAGTCTTATCCATTCTTACATCGACATCTAACTTACAAGGTGATAAACTGGGTCCTAAAGTTAGGAGCTCCTAAATTTCGGATGTCGTTGTGAAACGGGGGCCTGGGCGACAATATCTATTCCACAATTCCTGTCATAAACAACAAGGTCCCGTTACACAGAATGACGACTGTTCCTCCATAAAGAGTTACAATTCTTGTAGCACTACAATTGTTCTGTGGAATACACAACTGGACACAGGTAGATAGATATAAACGGACATAGGTGGACACACCAGGAGCTTCTCATATAACATCTCCCACAGAAAAGGGTATGCTTGACTCTGTTTCTACGCTTCCCGTAATACGATGTATTAACTAATCAAAACATGCTATTAATAGCTACAGTATATATCAGCATCCTGCATAGCAACTGATTGTGGAGTCAATGATGGCAACAAGAAGATTTTGCTTGACAAGTAGGTAGTGATACATTTTAGGACACCTCCGATTGGACTATCAGTGCTGATGATAGCGCTTTGATCTCTCACTGCCACAAAATACAGGAGTTTGATGGCAAGGGATCTAACGAGTATAGCCGAGTTAGATCACGCTGCCTAGGCAAGATGCTCCTCAAGCTGCTCACCTGTGGGTGTGGAGCTCTCCTCCAGTTCCTCAGTCAGGTTGTCCAGAAATGAGCACCACCTCGGAGCTGTTCCCAGACTCTGAAAAAAAAACATGTCTCTGCAAAGTTCCTCAGGAACACTGTCCAACGAGCCAAATAGTTAGACATCAGTCTTTGATGGAGCGAAGTTATATTATGTAATACAGATGCCTTCCATCAAAGACCAATATCTGTCTAATTGCACTATGTCCAACAAGACATGCAAGAGCTGCGAACCATGTCATGAGTTCGAACCCACCCGGCATCAATGTTCACAGAAGTTACATTTCCAACGCAATCACGATAGGATGAGCTGTCTGTACCGTGGCAATGCAGTTACCTTAGTCAGTACCAGCCAGTGCTTGCTGGTTTACTGCAACATTCAGCACCACGGATGTTGCGGGTTTCCTCCTGCCCAAGACTGACAAGCCGTCACAATGAAGTTATCATCATTGGTAAACATATTGAGAAGTTGAGTATGAGCGAGTGATTTATTGTTTTACGTCACAGCAGGAATCTTTCATGAACTCGAGTATGACAACTGCACTGTGACAGACAGCTCATCTTATCACGACCAAAACAGAAATGTAACTTCTGTGGACTGAGAGCCAAGCTGCCACAGGAGATGTTAAATTAACGTTTTATAGTGGGGTTTAGATTATTTCACTTATATCACAGCTTATAAGTTTAGGGCAGGAGGAAACCCACAACATCCGTAGCACTGAATGTGGCAGTCAACCTGCGAGCACTGGCTAGTACTGACAGACCAAGGATGACAGAAGACTACTTACTGGGATATAGTACGTGTACAGTTTGGGGGCCTCGTTGGCCAGGAAGAACAGACCAGACTCTGGAACTTGACAAAGGTCATTGAGGTCGGTTCCAGGCTCTACAGAAGTGAATGCTTTGCCCTGAAGAGTAGAGGAAGACATTCTATGTTGTAATGGCACAGTATGGAAGGTAGAGTAATGTAATTGGGGTTTAGAGTCGCTTTCAAGATTCTTTCACTTACATCACGACTTGTTAGTTTAGGGCAGGAGGAAACCTGCAACATCCGTAGCACTGAATGTTGCAGTAAACCTGCGGGCACCGGCTGGTACTGACAGACCAAGGATGATAACTGCATTGCCACTCTACAGACAGCGCATCCTATCAATATCGCGTCAGAAAGGTAAATTACTACCAAGAATGGTAATTACACACTATGCATACAAACATTGTATCTGAACCTTTCCTGCATGTCAAACTGCTCTCTACTGTGGAGAAAGATACCCAGAAACTGTAGCCCAAGATCCAAATTTAGTCCAATATACTACCACTGTGCCCAAACCAACCCTTCTCGTGCATACAGTGTTGAAAATATACCTGGAAACCATAGGCCAAGATTCAAACTCAGAACCTTTAGGTTTGCAGTTCGACACCCTACTACTGTGCTACAGTGTACCCTACCCACTCTTCAGGTGCATGCAGTTCAAATTGTCAAAAGGAACAGTATAGATCATCTATACGATATTTAAAATCTGGATTAGATTACAATAGATATATGGATTGAACACCAATGAATCACGGACTGCTGATTCTGTTTGGAAGATAATATTACCGATAATGTAACACCTGTTTCGGGTGAAAATTAAAGGAGCCGCCTACACTAATCTTGAATAAAGTTTTAAAGTTCCCAACATCCTCAGGTAATTTTCCTTGAACTGGAGCCATCTGGTCCATTATTTATGATGGTAAATTATCGACTTACATTTTGACCCCATCAATAACCTAAAATTGATGGCAATTCTGTGATATAAAAAAAATAGACTAATCGAGAATTTTACTAGATAGGCAAGTTAGAAGAGATATAAATCAGATATGCACTGTACCATTATCTATAATACTGGTTATTGAAGTGAGAAAAAGGTAATTTTATAATGTGCCACAAGGCGACTATTCATGTATATATGGAAGGTAGAAACAAATGATTATATTTTCAAATTGTGCGCACGCACACACACGCGCACGCGCACGCGCACACACACACACACACACAAACACACACACACACACACATCAAACAATGCTGCCATTCTGAAGACCCACACATCCCTAACTTCTAACAAATCTTAACCCTTCAACGATCCAGTAACATTGTACGAATTACACACCTGCAAGTGACCCTATACTTATTACGCACCCTAGGATCAGCTCAATCGGCGGCTGAAAAATTGATTTCTGTTTTCAAGTCACTGTCTGCAGACAGTAGGATATGTATCGGAGCTCATCATGAATCATTCAGTCTCATCATTCAGTCTCATCAGTCAGTCCATCTTATGGTCTGAGATTGCTGTCCATTCTGTTGGGACACCTCCTAGCCTTGGATGGTACTATTGAATGCACTCGATACAGCATAGGCAGATGAATATCAGCCTGGGTATCTTGGCCATCAGACACATACAAGAGGGCTATGGTCCTATGGTGGATATGAAAGCTTCTATAAACGAGACCCAGTATCTGTATCTGGTATTGAATCAAGTAGGTACTAGGTAACTGCGTTATTTCCACTCTGAACATTTAGATTTCCCTGGTGGAGAATCTTTTTTATATAAACATATGATAGCATTTTATTATGGCCTTGGATTAAGTGAGTTAGTGAGTTGAATTGCTGTCTAAAGTCGTGAGAATTTTCATGGTTACGTGACAATTCTTAACGTTAGTACAATATGGCCTTGGACATCAGAAATCTATTTGGCGCAAAAATGATGGGCCAATTAATTGAGTTTCACAATTTTACATGGAAGTCTAGTTCTAAATTCAACAAATTAAACATCAAGCAGTCATACAGGATAGTCTACGACTAAAACATTGATTATTTTTAAATTAAATAATTGTATTTTTATAATTAAATATTCCAAAATGGGGAACAATATTTTTCTTCCAAGTGATTTGTTGTTTTCTGTCGTAGCGGAAATCATTCACCCGTACCCGAGATGATCAAGAACATCTATCCTCCCAATTAATTTCAAATTATGTAATCTGAGCTAGTCCAAAATCTAGTTGATTATCCTGGCTTTACAATTTGCATGAATGGTTTCCCAACAATGACATACATATTCTATACTGAGCACACAGATTATGCACATATTGTCAGGATCGGAATGTGCATATGATTATTAACACAATGAAAACATTTTAAAAACCGATCAGTATCAGATCCCAACTTGGATATCCACGTGGGCCGACTTGCGAAATTTCCAACTTTTTATTAAGTCGTCCATGTAAATAGCATGCATTAACAAATTACTGGGGGGACAATCGGTGCCAATTCACTGGCCACTTGGGTGAAATCATGGAACTGGATTGCGATATATGAATAGTCATCAGACACCGGACAGCTCTCCTTTAACAATCAACGAGAGTTGTCCCCCTGTATCATTTCTCCCTTCGATGGGGCCAGCAATCAATTTCCTTTCGAAGTTCTTCGATGATGGATGTTCGTTAGGCATGAGTCAGGTCGTGCTTTCATTAATGCGTACTGGTCTGCACGGTAAAGGAATTCATTTGCGTGAATAATTCAGTGTGCCAAGATTTCAGGCCACGCATCTGAAAAATACAATAAGCACTCCCTCCTATCCTCCCTCCCTCCATTGCTAGCAAGGTCATTATCTTGCAGCTCGTTGTCAATCTGGATGTATATTGTACAACTCAGACCTACTCATATTTTAATGCTCACTGAATATGAATATTTCCACTAGTAAGTGAAAGAATCTTGAAAGTGGCTCAAAATCCCAATTAAAACAAAATAAACAATCTGAAAATTTCTAAATTTCTAAATTTCAAATCCATAATTAACTATTATATTTTATTTATTGTTTTATATCATTAGAAATCTATTATAATTTATTAGAAAATAGAATGCAAAATGGCTTGCAAAAATAATGTTAGATCCAGCCTTAAGGAACTTTAATTCATGCTGAAAGCAATCTGGATATCTTATATAGCAATGATATGAATCAATCTAGCAGACGGGAGGTCTTAAAGCTACAACATTACCTAGACAGTCATAGTAGAATATCTACCAGGGTTCTCTTGTACGAAACGACGATACTCTAAAGTACCTTTAACTCCAACCTTAGCCATAGACTACACAATTGCTAATGTTTGGGGTTTAAAGCCACTTTCAAGATTTGTTCACTCACATCATGGCTTGCATACATATGTACTGCTTGTACTAGTC
>JAUTBT010016337.1:0-22295 GCA_032361225.1 Lepetodrilus schrolli
TTAGGGCAGGAGGAAACCCGCAACATCCGTAGCGCTGAATGTTGCAGTAAACCTGCGAGCACCGGCTGGTACTGATAGACTAAGGATAATAACTGCATTGCCACGATGCTGTCATACAATTATTGTAATTATTCAGAGGTCATTGGTCAATTATGATCGACTGCATTTATTGTTTACAGTCATCGAGGTATGAACATAAAATGTGATGTGCAAATTCTATGAATCCATAAAGTTGATAATATGAATCCATGATATTAGTCATAGTATTAGAACATTATTCTACAAGACAGTGATACTCTCCTACATAATAGCATCTTCCAACACCATACTATTACTTTTTCAATATGAATTATATCATCTAATGTAAATTGGGGGTCACTAATTATATAGATAATTACAATGAATGGCATTATGTGTTGTAAATCGATAGTTACGTGAGCTATTTGTAAATTGATTTTATTGTTTGTGGATGATCACACATTACGAGTGCAATGATTTATCAGTGTTCATATACTGCAGATGAGCCTATCAAGTGAAGGGCAAAAATGACTGGCATTAATGCCAATCTGGACGCCATTAAAACCAACAAAGTCATAATACAAACTCATTGTGATTTGAGAAGGTACAAAGTGTAACATGGTATGGATCCAGCAACGTTTCAATCACCAATAATTGCATCCATTACCGGAACACAAATAACATTGTGCAATATCAAACCCACTTAATTTCTGCCTTGGTTATTAATCCCAGTCAAATTCTATAACGTATACTTTTAAGTATGTTAAACGTTGAAAAAGAGTGCATAGAACTGTCCATTTCATGCTCGACTAACATCCGACTGATAATTTGATCGCACAACTCTCCAAGCGATTTCCTGTCATTCGGCCGAACATTACCAAGTCAACATACCTAAAATGCCTTGTTGTGTCACACGACTGTCACACAGATCGCAGCGATATTGACTTTTCGCTATCTCCCAGACAAGAGATTGGTATCGAGTTCAATCAAAGCTTAATCCCACAATTATATGATTGCCATAACATACAAGGCTAATCCACTGACGGACAGCATGAAGTCTTCTGGAATAAGATGAATTTTAATGCCTAAGAATTTATTTCTGTAATGTAAACACTTTCCATATTACATTGCACTGTTGAGCCCTATGGTATTGGGAAACATAAATGTCTTAAGCGTTTGTTGATAATGGGAAGAAAGCCATAAGTAATGCTAATATGGTTCTGATTAATTGAAGTTTATATCAAGAAGTTCTGTGGATGTTTATTTCTGTCAGTGTTAATTATGCTACTTAATTACAACTTAGATTTGAATTTAGCTGGTTTTAATGAAACATAATGGTACTATTGTAATAATATGAGGTGTGATTGCATCATAAAATCACTCTCAGCAGTAGTGTGTGCATGGCTTTATTGTGGATTGTAGTCATCCTAATGGTCTATTTTTGTTTGTCACATGTCTTTATCACTAGTGAATTGTGATCAAGTGACGTGAAATATCAATGCAAGTAGAAACGTAACTAGCTACAGCTATGGACTACATGTAGACATTTACTTTCGCTGTAATACAGTACAGAATTGAATGCGCAAGATGCAGTTCAGTTCCAAGACAGTCCAGTCCAGATCGAACTTTGGCATTACAGATATTAATAATGTAACCCTGCTAATATTTGGTTGACAATAATTAGAGAAATGAGAATGTATTCTTCAGACAAATATTGGAATTCAATTCTGCCATTTTAATAAATGAGTTTTAACATACCAGATTTTCCATATCACCTTATTATTATAACAGACATTTTCGACATCATTAGTAGGATATAAAAATTCAAATTTATATGTAAATTATTACACTGATAATAATAATAATAATAGTAATAATAATAATAATAATAATAATAATAATAATAATAATAATGTTTCGAATATTACACAATGTACACATACAGGAGACGTATAATACAGGAAGTTGCACGTTGTACGATAAACCCAAAAGTTTGTGTTTGAATCCTTGTTCTTCTAATATACTAATAGTAATATCAGCAGTAATAACCAAGCTTTCTAACATTCATAGTCTGGTTTATCCTCCTACTACTCATAGTCTCATTTATTTCTAATCCATTTTGAGCAGGATGCCGATTTAAAAGTTGTTCGCTGGACACAAGGCCACTGACTACAATTGTGATCTCTTTGACCCTATTAAAGTTCTCGTGTGACAACACCCCACGGAAGTCCGTCTCCTCCCCGGTCATACATGACTCCACTCAGACTATGCCGGACTCTGTGATAATCTGGAATCACGCCAGGCTTCAACTTTAAAAGGGTTAACGCAATAGAGAACATTGCTTGCGTGGACACAATAATCAATTGCGCTGTGACAGTAACATGCTATTTTCAGAAGCCATTCCAATTAGGCATTGGTTATGTATTTGATTTTTTTTAAATATACATGTACAACCATCTTTATTTTAAATGTAATATTATGACCTGTGGAAAATTATTACTTCATGAATGTCATATTAAACTAGGTTTAAACTATTATGAATGGCTTCCTCGTTAAGAGATGAAATTGGTCAACTCGACATGTCTATTGATTAGTGGATAGTAATCAAGTCATCGGATCATGCAAGAGCTACAAAAATACGGACGATGTCTTTTTCCTGACAATAATATTGACGTGCGACAAGGCAGATCTATTTCAGACAATCGGTTTAACGCGGTGCTCAGCGAAATAATATCCAAATGATGGAAGATATTGACGAGTAGAGGAGCCATGCTTTAGGCGATGGGAGAGGGACCAATCAAAAACTAATTTCATATTTATCTAAGAGGTTTAGCGGCCGCACAAAAAGACTAAAGAAGCAGCCACATCATTCCGTCCCGTATTCGGTGTCACGGTCCATGGATGTAAAGCATTGTAATCGTTTCGCAGGGATACGTTACGTTTCAATGCAAAATGAGTGACTTAATTCCATGACTACTTGTAGGGTAAGTGTACAATGGGTCACATTCCATTTCCTATTATTTTTTGGAGACAGTTTTATTCCTTTTCCATCCATTGATAAGTCACTGGCTTCGAAATGAGGAATGCAAGTTAGGTACCGGACTTCTATACGTGACTACGCCATGCCATTCACTTGCCTTGCTGCCAAGAAATGTTATTGTCTGTCTGAGTGCAGGCGAAGGGTATATTCCACATATTTTTGTTAATTTAAAGTACTATGGTGAACTTCAGTCAATTGCGTGCTTGTGAACGGCATATATTCCTCTGCATTGCCTTTTCCAAATCCACAACCACTTGTATGTATACATGATTTACTCCAAATAATTCGAATTTCATATAGTCATTGTTCCTTGGGTAGTTTAGTCTTCAGAACAAATGTGAATTATATTGTCATTACAATTTACTATTTAGATTCCTGGTTTCGTCTACCATTATGACCTTCTCTTGGAATGTTTGCAAGTTAGTATATATATATGCAGTACCGGATATATAGTTTTTTCATATTGATTTTTACCTTCCTGTTGAAACAAACTAGAGATTCACTAATGATTAGAATTAGCATTACCATATGTTATGTGTAAGGATAAGTATTATACATACAACATGTTATACTACCAGTATACACATTATCGTATATCTTTTTGTATTTTTTTTTAAATTGGGGTTTAGAGTAGCTTTCAAGATTCTTTCACTTATATTGCGACTTGTCAGTTTAGGGCAGGAGGAAACCCACAACATCCGTAGTGCTGAATGTTGCAGTAAACCTGCGAGCACTGGCTGGTACTGATAGACCAGACACTGCATCCTATCAATATTGTGTCAGAAAGGTAACTTCAACAAACATTGATGCAGGGCTCCCAGGATGGGATTTGAACCTGTAATCTTTAGCTCTGAAGTCCAACATTCTACCACTGCGCTACCATCCAACCCTCAAACACACATGAAAGTGTTGCTTTAAACATGTTAAAGGGACACCTACCCGAGATATTGCAGTGCCAGGCATGAGATAGGGATCATCCAAGTACATATACTTTGGTGCAGTCGAATCCTGAAACATTAACTACAGTTATACAGATAGCTTCAACTTTGTAATAATTTTAATGCTAGTTCAGTTTTGTATTGTAATGTACCGATCTTCTGATAACCTTTATCCATGAAATTGATAATGGAACTTTAACAAGTAACTTAATCTTGTTAATATTATGTAGAAATTATAATCCACAGAATGAAAAATGCTTATGGAAAGAATGAACGAATTAGTGCTTTACGTCGCAACGTGGATTATTTCACCCATACATATGCAACTTTTTGTTGAAAGAAACATGCATGAACATTGTTTTATTTAGATGTATCTGATAAGATCGCTACCTTTCCAACAGTGGATGCCAAAGCTTCAAGAATTGATGTAGGAGTCCTTCAATACAAAATAATCATATTAGCTTAATCAATTCTTGTAAATGCAAGTGCAAACTAAATAGTATTGCATATCATTGATAAATGAAACATATATAATTCAATAACATAAAGTAAAGGACAGCTTGTTTCTTTTCATGAGGATACTTAGCCAGTTATAATGACTGTATTATCATCCCATATTCATAAATTATATACATGATGAAAATAAATAAGAAAGTGTTATGCTACATTTCAAAATAATATCACATGTTCAACTGACATGGACTACAGGTATATTCAGATAGTTTATATATTATATAGATCATTGAACAGTTAGAAATCTCAGTAAAATATTTAAATACCTTTTCTTCTTCTTAGGAATAATGATCTTTTCTGAAAATATAATAAAAACAATCGGTGATTTTAACATTGTGGGGTGTTCCAAGATTCTTCCATGTTCAAAATATAATTTATTGTGATGAAACCCGTGTGGAACATAGAAATGGAACCTGTACTAACTATATATTAGCAGGAACAGGAATGCCAACAAAAATAAATGTTTACATGTTTTAAACATTATGAAATATAAACAGATTTGAGTATGGAATCATACTTTTAGTTTGATTTCTGTCATCTTTGCTCAACCCATGGACGGCCTCGCTCACAGGAGGCCTTGTTTCTGAAGATGATGTTGATGACAATCCAGTCGTTGATGTGGAATATCTGACAACAATGACCAACATAACAATTATGACATAATACTAAAAATCAATAGCTATCTAAGATCATATACTGTAAATCATGAAATTAATGCGTCACTAATTTAATGCGACCTCAAGCCTTTAGACATAAATGCGACAACAATTAAATGCGATCGACCATGTTTTTCGCATTAATATCCTGCTCGCATTAATTTCCTGATTTACAGTAGCTAGTGTGGACAATTTTATGTACAGCTGTCAAAGCTGACCTATTATTGTTTATCTACCATATTTATGTTACAGAAATAGATATATGGGTATAATGCATTAGATAACATAATGATGGCATACCTAAAATTAAAATGGTAACATGGAATTGATGAATTCAGACTACAACAGTCAACAGAAGTATTATTTTGAGTTTGGGATTGAATCATCAACATGATCAAGTTAGATACAACTTATTATCAAGGCAATTTTTGTATAATGCCATTAATCATGTTAATGGCCAGGCATCATTAGATGGTATTTGACATGTTTTTGCTCAATAGCAATATTTTGTATCTAATCATCCAGTTACATCAGCAATTTCAACCTCATTCTTCGTCCAACAAAGTCATCTAGCAGACGACATTTTGCAGAATCAAGTAACCTATTCAGAAAATCTATTTAGTTTTTTCCTGCGATACCTCTCATATATAGGTCTAGTTCATCGCACTATATCTATTATTTTCTAATTTACTGATGATGCATGCAGTAGATATGTATTCAGTACCGAATGCATGTCCGAATGCCGTTTGGAAAAATTCGGCGAGAAAAGCACATGGAGGCCATCTTTGATGAACTAAAATGCGGAAAACAAGTCGATGTATATGTACTTTAGTTCAAAATTCGAAATATACTGCTCGAAAGTTTACTTAAATTATTACACATTTACTTTATATGATTAAAATTTATCATATCTTGAACTACCACGACACTAATTTTAATTATCGATAATAAAAATACATTTCATGTGAACGGTAATTTGATCCGGTTTCTGTACTATTTGTAGTATTATTTACTTTCTCAACTGCAATCGTCAAACGAATGTAAATACATACTTTTGGTGTGTATAAGTTGAAACAATTTTCGGGTTAGTGGTTAGTTTTTACATTAATAATCTCTTGCAAATCGTCATTTTAAAGATATCTTGATTTATCAAATAAAACCATATTATTATTTTTATTCCTGGGATAAATTATAAACATAACAGTAGCAAGGTATAGCAATAGATGTAGCAATACAAAATTTCTATGGACAAAATATGGGAGGAAATAATCTACAACAAAAAAATATATATATAACGATAAGATCAATTAAAAGTTAGTGGTCAAACAACATTCGAAGAAAGAAGACAGACACTCTGAAAATGTTACTTTCAGTCAATGCAATACTGAAATAATGTATTTCCCTACAAACCTTCTGTATATTTCAAACATACACTTATTACTACATTCAACACATACACATATATTTCATAAATATATCTATTTATATAGTAATAAATCATAAAATATTTCATGATATTAAAATTTAGTAATATCTGCCAAAAAGGTGAGATCTATCAACATATCTATTCACTGATATGTTCAAGTAAAATATGTCTTGTTGAAATACTATATTGGGCGCATTCTATTATTAGTAACATTATCTAGTAAACACTGGTAGGTTTATTAAGCATTTTGCTATTAAAATGAATCATTTCCCAATCTGCTGACTTTGAGTTTGGAAGATAAGATGAGCATTAAATTGTGTTCTAACACAGCATGAAGAGGATTAGTGTGTATTGCAATGGATCCACAGTCGGTGGAAAGGTAAAATTACATGTTCTTTTTTTTAAATGGTCAACATCAAAGTTCAATTAATTTTGTCACTTGTGACTTGTATCAGTGAAGTTGTAGTAAATAATGAAACATCCTGGCTAAATCTCTCCAATTTTAACATGTTTAATGTGCATTTAATAGTTTTTAATTTTAACTGTATTTGTGTGACATGCCCTGCGTTTGATGACACTGCCAGGTTGACAAATGTGCTTCAATTTATCATCAGGCAGGGGCATTTGTAGGAAGTGTGTGTGTGTGTGTGTGTTGTGTGTGTGTGTGTGTGTGTGTGTGTGAGGGATGGGATTGGTGGTCAGTATAACAAAGGTGTGTGAAGTGTGAATAGGGTCAGGGATATCTAGGGCTTTCACAGTAAGTGTTAAATCAAATTCCCACCTGTTTAACATTTTTAACATCGATAACCTCATGGGAAATTTGCAATAGGAACTGTTTATGGTATGGATTCCACCCGCACCCCCCTCCCCTTTCTTCCATTCTATACACATGTACACATCCGCTACATTAGAATAACACAATTTTGTCAGGATACTGATCTAACGACATGGTGACAAAGACATGTACAATTCAAACTGACATGTGTCTGTCAAGAGAAATCTAATATGGAAGCTGGATGTCACATGATATGACCAACGGAACTGTCCAAGGATGGACGATTGATGTTGTGATGTCATATACTGTTATACCACTACTGTTATTTTTACAGCATACTATGTCTTCTTTAGCCCGTGGGTCCCCACTATACCATCTTAGGGTTAGAGTTATTCTAGGGTTTGGGTTAGCGATGTATATTAAAATATTTTGGACACATTTTATAAACAACAAAGAAAAATGCAAACACCTAACCACGTTGCTATTGAAGCGGGGGTAAAATATCTACTTCAGAACTCGCGGAATACTATGAGTATGATAAAGTCTGAAGCAGCCATAATAGTATCACATTCATTCCATAAGTATTTGAAGCGGCAAGACTTTGAAAATTTGTGTTAGGCTTTCATGTGTTCCCCGGTAGCGCATATGCTGGTTGGCGCAGGTTCGATTCCCAGTTGGAATTTTTTTAAATAAATCGTGTTTCATTTCGTTTTGTCCAGGTTGTTTCAGCCGAGTCATTTTGTTCTGGGTCGATTCGCACTAGTTTCAGGTCGTTTCATTGTTTTGATCTATATTTCAATTGTTGTGATCATCAGAAAACATCATTTCATGCAATCTTTCAATAACGCACTGGTGTCAGGTCATTTTTTTTTTTCTCTATATTCCAGTTGTGATCGACAAAGAACATAATTTCATGATCTTTCAATAACATGACTTTTATGTGTGATTTTATTATTGCACTAGTAGCTTATTAATCATGAAATACCATAATCTACTAGCATGTTATTAGTCCAGCAGATTTTCAACAATACACTAGTTTTACATTAAAAATTCATAAATGTTTTGGCAGTCTATGACGTTGTGTTATGGCACTGTCGCACTAGCTTTCATAGTTCTCCGTTTAAATTTTGGCTCTCTGAATATACTAGTGAATGTTATCTATTCTAAAAAAGCCTTTCCCCAATTCATTTACCTTTGTAGTTTTCGTTTCGTTTGATGTTTCTGTCTTAACCCTTTATCTATTAGAGTGCCCTGGCTACGTAAGTCCTGGCGACGTCTTAGGGCTTTCCTCCTACGGTGTTGCTGTAGCTGCGCCATTTTTAGCACTTGCACACCGATAATGGAATAAATAACAGCACTCTAGCTGTTACTCCAAATTTGTATCTTGCAAATACAAATGGTCATGTATTTGAAACAAGTGTGGTGAACTGATTTATCAGTCACCGGGCCTTAACAGAGGTTAGAAATTCAACTGATCTATGGGGGGTGAAATTTACAACTTATCTATCAGTCACTGGGGTTAAGGGGGGTGAAATTTTCAATTGATCTATCAGTCATCGGGCCTTTACGGGTTAAACGATAGTCACTTACATTAAACTTCCTAGATGCATAAGTATAATCAGAGCACATGACATACTGTTTTTTAATCACGTGACAGTCAGCTAGACACACGGCTACAATATCTGCATTGAAATCGAATCTGGCAAGTTCGCGATAACATTTTCAGGAAGCTAGCAAGCGATACGATTGATCGTTAGGTTTATAGAACAATAAGCTGTCAAAGCTGCTTGTCATCACTGACTTGTATTTATGAAAAAATATATCTTACCAGACCTCACTGAAAATAACCCATCATGGGCGTGTGGACAGGCTCTTATTTTGAACACTACTGACTGTGTACATTTATTACTTAAATAAAACATTACAAAAACCTTCGGAACAAAATGACCCAAAACTAGTACAAAATGACCGGAATCGGTGCGAACGGATCTGAAACAAGCACGAAAGAGCCATGGTGCGAAACAACCCAAAATGATGCGACACATAAAGACCGTAACTTTTCACCCATGTACAACAACATTTTGTCGTGAACGTGAACATACGTAACTGGATATTGCATTAATGGTAATCAAAATGGAAAGTACCAGTAATCATATAATTTGACTGCTGTATCTATAGTTTGTGTAGTATGTGTTTATAATGTTTACAGTAGCAAGTTAGTAACTGGGTTGAAGCCATCATGTATTCAAGCCAGGGATTTGCCATCCAGTGAAGCTGGGCCTACAGAAATAGTGTTAAGAGTCGATCTTATTCCATGTTATTATATGACATTGTTTATGGAACTGTACTCTTTATCATCAATCATGCTAATATACCTGAATAAAAAGTAGTTTCTCACAATTCCTCCTACCAGCTTTTCTTAGCATTTTTTCCCTTCTTTAATTTCGACTAATGGAATATTCTTCTTATACGGTACGCTGAATGTGCACATGAGACTAGTTCCTTGTTTTCACCTGTTTGTGCTGATCATGATTTTTGATAGCTGTGATGAATATGGCAGGAATATTATATGGCAATCACCATGATAACTTGCTAACATGTGGAAAGCAATTGCTCATCTTCATTTATTATTCACCAGAAACATATTTTATAAATTGAAAAATTTAACACTCTCCATGCTGGAGGCAACTGGAGATGCCCTAAAGAGCAGTGTCTGTACCTAATCCAGTAGGGAGAGGGTTAAATAGGTGCTACCAAAAAGGAGGGATGGAAGGGTTCCAAAAACACCACCCCCCACCACCCACATATGTCATTGGTGAATAGCTTTATTTCAATATCACTGTACAGCAGTTTTCAATCATTGGTGAAATGGTAAACATGGTAAATTTACCGACAGACCTAAAGTGATTTTGGAAGTGATAGCCTCGGAAACACATTGACCTCAAAATTGGGTAAAAATGATGTATATTTTTTGTATTTTATTCAGATTAATTCAAATAATTGTACCAATGTCTGACTGTATTTATATACAGATTGAACCAGTGTCTCATTGTATTTACTGTTACTTTATACAGATTGTACCAGTGTCTGACACCATTGAAGAAATTCTACAGGATGCTGGAAAGAAGCTGCAGCTAAAGGCAAAATGTCTGTACACTGTTGAAGGTGGTCTCATCGATGACGTCAGACTCTTCAGGTACATTTATCCTGTAACCTTGGTGAATCAGTGGTTTTGTGTGACTGACCGTGAGTCATTGTACGTCCCTGTGTGTGACAACCCCCTCTGTTGGAAGTTCACATGTAGTCTTAACAGCAATGAAGCAAAATTAGTCACCTAGTGTGTGATATACATTCAGTATCTTCTTCCTTGTTATGTTCATGACTGAATGTCATTTTCAAAAGATTAATTGTTATTTGCTTTCTTTCATTGGAAAATTTATGTTATTATCTGACTATTCATAACTGACTATGCTACATATCATCGGAAGTATTTAAATGTAACCCAGTATTAATGTTAACAGATTAGCCATGTTTTTGTATTTTGTTGTATTGTTTTATATTTAATCAAATATTGCACATGATTTATCAGAATCAATAATAGCAATAGCATTTCTGTGATAACCATGATTAAATTTAATGCAGAGATTTCGTTAAAACAATAGAACTTGAAAATGTGACCATTAACCCCAGCTGATTAGTGTTGTATATTTTATGATTTTCTTCAGGGATGACGAGAAAGTCTATGTCTCGGAAGGCGATCCGTTCATTGGTACGTCCTGCTGGAAATCCACGCTGATTTGTATGCCTGATACTGTGGATTGTATTTTCAAACAATTTTCATGCAAGGTCTTCCATGTATATCTGTAGTGAAATTGTTTTGGGGAGATTTGCCCAATAGAGGGGATTAAAAACATTTTGGATATGACATTAATTTACTGATATTTAGAGCTGATTTAATGTCAGTGTTCGTCTACTATCAAGTAATCCTATCTTTTTGTTGCTCTAGTTGGCAAGAATTTCTTACTTTCATATCTCAAACTGTTGTGTTCCAGAGCTGTCTCACCCGAAACGTGGAGTTGTCTCCCCATTGCAGCCAAAGTCTGACCCACACAACTCTCAGAAGATGTGCACAAAGTCTGAGTGGGTGACCTTGAACGTGGGGGGTACCAGCTTCTCAACAACCAGGTACACTCTCAGACAAGGTGCTTCTAGTGCCGTGCTTTAGAAAGAATGCCCTAACCTGACAAGTGAAAGAATCTTGAAAGCAGCTCTAAAACCCACCCCCCACCCCCCCCCCATTAAAAAAAAATACATGTATGTATAAGACTCCAGTTTGCTGTATTTCCAGAGGCACCCTTACTAGGACAGACCCAGACAGCATGTTGGCCAGAATGTTCACCAGTGAAAACCGTGAGCTTTCTTTTAAATACATTCCAATTACAACTAGGACACCCTATCCATTAGTCAATTTATGATACATTATGAGTAAAATTGGCACTAATTATTTGGTCCTCTTTATTTTAAATGTGAATGGTTTTTTTTCTTTAATTATGTATTTTTATGAAAAGACAATCTCCAATATGCTAATATCTACCGCTGAGACATGTCAGTGAGTGTGATGTTCTACACCACCCAGCCACTTTCAGTGAGATCACATGATACTCTATTCCTCCACAGGCACTTGAAGCAGGCCATTATTTTCTTTTAATAAATTATTTTTGTTTTAAATACATGTAATAATAATTATATTTAAAAAAAATTTTTTGGGGGGGTGTTAGATGTCTAGATCTAATTTTTATTTAAAAAAAAATACAATTAATAAAATTAAAACAAGGGACCCATTTACGACATACAATATAGACATATTGTATGTCGTCGATTGGTCCCTTGTTTTAATTTTTTCTCCCAGACATATAAGTGAGATCACATGCCATTTTGTCCTAGTGTATGGGTGAACTATTCCCACAGCGACGTAAAGCATTAACTAACTAACTAGCTAACTAACTAACTAACTAACTAAATGAACACCTCTCAGACGTAGCATGGAGCAGCAGCTGTGATGACACTGGCGCCTACCTCATTGACCGAAGTCCGCGCTACTTCCAGCCGATCCTCAACTACCTGCGACATGGACAGCTGGTGCTGGACAAACAGGTCAACCCAGAAGGTCAGTTGGCGCCAATGTCCAGCTCATGTAGTTAGTTCACCAATGTATTCACACAATAACAGACTTTCATCCATATCAGTTTGTTATTAGTCCACATGTCCAGCAGTCAGTTCTCGTAATTCGCACACAAAAGTCCACGTTTTGCCGTGAAAAATGTAATCAACTTTAATTAATTTATTTAAAGTCACAAATTCATAAGAATCAAGGTATGCAAAGGCTAGAGTGTTCTGAACACACAAACATCCATTATATATAACTCTCATTTTTGTCGATTGAAATGGACAAACGGAAGACTGAATGACTGAATGACCCATCTATGTACAGGTTTGGCAGACTGAGGGTTAATTGACGGAACCATAATCATTTACAGCAGATTGATATTCCCAATAAACTGTGATGATCAATGAATGTATTTTTATCTGGATTCAATTGAAAGAAGTATTCTATTTCCTAAAGAGATTAATTGAGATTTCTTTTATTATGTTAATTGTTTTGTTTTTTTGTTGCAGGAGTTTTGGAAGAAGCAAAGTTCTTTGGTATTACATCTTTGATAGAAGAGTTGGAAGAGCTGATTGAGGTGAGATAAGAGACATACATAATCTTGGCTTCTCTTCAATATTTCTCTGCCAGGACTTTCTGTATCCTGTGTATTCACAGCAGATGTCAGAAGGTTGTCAAACTAGTTCAACTTCATTAACATGATACATCCACATTTACAATCTTAGAGAGGCAACATCATCTTTGAATTGGTCAAAACGTTACTGCAACATTCAGCACTACAGATGTTGCAGGTTTCCTCCTGCAATAAACTGAAAAGCCATTAGATGTGAAAGAATATTGAATTATAAAACTAATATTTGAATTTATTTTTTTTAAATTTTAAATTATGTAATATTGCATGCAACATGAGATGATATTGCCACTTTAATCTTGTTATGTTTCATAAATTTCCTACTTTTGTATTTCATCCATGTACAATTTGTATACCAGACTGTCTGACTAACAGTTGACACGGACCTCGTGAACATTTCCATCATTGCGATGTTTCAGCATGATCAGCCAGCTGATGACTCGACCCCAATCACTCGGCGTGACCTTGTTCTCCGTCTCCTAGCAACACCCACCACATACGAACTCCGATGTCAGGTATGGCAGAATCCATGTTCAGGGCTCAAAATACATTCCTAGTGCTAGGGCCCCAGATATAGCTGGAAGTATTTAGTCTAAGCTTAGCGTAGTTTCAGGACTGTGGTCAGTGATAGTGAACATTTAAGACATTGTTTCTAACTTTTTTTTCAGGGAATGAATTTCACAGGTGCCAATTTATCCAAGCTTGACCTTCGACTGATTAACTTCAAGTATGCAATATTTCGCAATGCAGACCTCTCAGGAGCAAATCTAACCAACTGTAACTTTGAACGAGCTGATCTCACGAAGGCTAAGTTTGACGTGAGTTGAAATTGGGGAACACTGGAAATGTGATAACAGATATTACAAGATTCACTTATCATGCTTAATAAATGCTCAAAATTCATGAATGGTTTTGATTTTCATTGTAAGTGTTTGCAGGACTTTGTTATTGGAATTTGTCGCGTGTGGGTGAAAGTCTTGCTGCCACATTGAGCATTAGATCACTCACTGTGCACATTGAAATGCATTGTAACAGAGGAAAGGAAATATTAACATATATCTGATATATATATACCATAAAATTCAAATAAATGAAATGGCTAAAAAAAACAATACAGGAATGATAGTATTTAATAATTTTTACTGTCTATTCTACTCGGCAATCAATAATTACAAAAAATTTAATTAAATTATTTTGTTATGTATATTCAGTCAGCCAACTTACTAGGAGTAAAGATGCTGTGTGCCAATCTGGAGGGGGCGTCATTGAAGGGGTGTAACTTCGAGGACCCCGCCGGCAGCAGAGCCAACATGGAAGGTGTGTGCAGGTGTAATACTGCCATCACTGTGTGGATATAGTCCCAGTTCAGTAATACATTCCGGGTGAGGGGCGGGTGGTAGCGCAATTATTGAACCATAGGACTTCGGAGTCAAAGGCCCGGGTTTTAATCCCACCCCAGGAGCCCGGAATCAATGTTCGGTATTGTTACCTTTTTGACGCAAGTGGCAATGCAGATATTGGTATGTCAGTACCAGCCAGTGCACGCAGATTTACTGCAACATTCAGTACTATGGATGTTGTGGGTTTCCTCCTGCCCTAAACTGACACGACGTGATATAAGTGAAAGAATCTTGAAATCGGCTCTTTAAAAAAAGAAAAACACATTCAGAGTGATGATCGTAGCACCATGAGAAGTCTAACTCAGCATTCATGTAAAGGGAGATACGAGTCTGTATTGCCACTATCATTCTGTGATACAAGGGTGTGTTTTTCTCAGATTTATACTCATTATTTAATGTGTTCGTTTCAGGTGCTTTGATGAAGAACGTTGACCTTGAAGGTAGCCACATGGCAGGTGTGAACCTCCGTGTTGCCAACCTCAAGAATGCAAACCTCCAGAACTGTGCACTAAGAGGTGCCGACCTAGCAGGGGCTGATCTGGAGGTATGTCCCACAGAATGTCCTAATAATACACTAATTTACATGATCTGGAGGGATGTCCCACAGAATGTCCTAATAATACACTAATTTACAAGATCTGGAGGTGTGTCCCACAGAATGTCCTAATAATACACTAATTTACATGATCTGGAGGTATGTCCCACAGAATGTCCTAATAATACACTAATTTACATTATCTGGAGGTGTGTCCCACAGAATGTCCTAATAATACACTAATTTACATGCATGGCAATTTTCAGTAGATCCACGGAATTCCACTGAATAACATGGTCTAGCTTAAATATTATACATCTATTATAAATTGACTACATGGTGGGTGAAAATGCAGATTTTCTTCAAGGGTTGGGGAAAAGGGGGAATATTAATAATTATTATGTTTATTATTAAATATAATTGTTTAATAATTATTATTTAATTCGCATACACTACCTCTTGAAAACCAATTGAAGCCAAGATGTTTGATTTTCTCGGCAGAATTGTGACCTCTCCGGCTGTGACCTGAAGGAAGCGAACCTGCGTGGAGCCAATCTGAAGGGAGCAGCATTTGAGTTGATGGTCAATCCCCTCCACATGGCACAGGCGGTCAGATGACATAGGGACACTCGTGTAGAGGAACTGTCATAGACAGCACCACCCTATGTCTTACTTCCTCAGCATAACAGCTAGTGTTAGGTTAAACAATGAGAGAGATTGGAATGGATAGCCAGAGATGTAGCCAGAGATAATTAGAGAGATAATGAGTAAGAGATAGTGTGTGTGGGTTTGTGTGTGTGTGTGTGTGAGAGAGAGAGAGAGTGAGAGAGAGAGAGAGAATTATTAATATTCCCCCTTTTTTCCCCAACCCTTGAAGAAACCCTTGTGTGTGTGAGAGAGAGAGAGAGAGAGGGGGGAGGGAGAGAAAGAAAGAGAGAGATATGCATTCTGAGATATATAGCCAGAGATAGTGGAATATAACCAGCAATAGCAAGAGATTGGGTGAGATAGTTGGATAACATTTGGATAATTTTTAATTGGAATGAAATGAACTACAGCATTTGATAGCTTAACCAAAATAACATTCAGTAGTATCACTAATATATTAAGTTTGTCTACCACAAATAGGGTCCACTCCATAGAATGTTATATAGCAGTGATTGGACCTTGGACCAGTTTCACAAATTGGCTGTATGCTAGTTATTGTAAGTCAGTGTTAGACAGTTGGACGTGCACTTATTGTTGCTTTGTGTAACTGGGCCTGAACATCAGCTACACCTCCACCTACAACACCTCCACCTCCATCCAGCACTCACTACACGCTCTCACACACAAACACACAACATCGCATCTCTAGAATGAACAAGACATTTCTAGCATCAGAATTATAAGATTTATCAGCATGTTGGTCCCCAGAGCCTCTGATCCCAAATGGGATTACACTTGGATCTCATTCATCCCCTATACCAGGTATCTCATATCATGTCTTGCTATACCAGGTATCTCATATCATGTCTCATTTATCTCACACATCCCCTAATAATGTAGCCAATTCTGTCTGTATTTTGTTGTATGTATTCTATCTTCATTCATAACTAAATCATTATGTATTTATATATACCGATATATTAACAGAGTTCTATGCAGCTGTGGGTTTTCTGTTCAGTACCTGCGTGTAATACAGAGCTAACATTCCCTTGAAGATACTACACAGTACTACACCGTGTTCAAATGACAGAAAATGTGTAAACAGTACTTAAACAATGACATATCATTATATAATATAGTATTCAAATAAGCAGAGCTTTTATGTGTACAGAAATTCTTATTGCTTTCCATTCTTGACCATTGATTGCTGTATTAAACCATCAAACCACATCCACTCTGAAAACAGTTCAGCCACAATATGTTTTACTGATGAGGTCAACAAACAAGTTTAAAAGAAATGTGTGGGGGGGTGGGGGGGAGGGGGTACCCTTCCCCATGGTCAACGTATGCATATTCATTCCATAGCTAAATGTCCTTTTTATCATGTTCATGCTCGTACAGTATTGGTCGATCAATTGCATTCCATATAATAGCGATCTTACTTCTACCATAGCTTTGGCTCTAAGGCTTCAGGAGACAAAGAAGTTAAATATTCACACATAGTCTATGCATTAAGTCTTCAAATATGAAAACTATCCAAATCAGAAATAGTTTTAGTTTAATATTATTTAACATGGGGCATTGTTAGTTGTGGTTGTGTTCTCAATATACTGTATATTATCCCTCCATGTTTGTAGTGTTAGTGTATGTCTGTGTGTCTGTGTGTGGTTTTGTGTGTGTGTGTGTGTGTGTGTGTGTGTGTGTGTGTGTGATTTTGTGTGGTGGTTTTTTGTGTATGTGGTTTTGTGAGTGTGTGTGTGTGTGTGTAGATAGTTTAACCCCTTCACATACATACATATTTACTTACAGATGTAGATGGCACTAGTAGTACATGTACGTATACTTGTAACTTCACTCAAAATCAAAAGATAAATTGTATGTGTTACATGTATGGGAGTGGTACTTGTACAAAACAAACTGGCTTTTGTACCAATCCTTTTGTATTTTGTACATTAAATTATGTTTATGCTATTATTATTATTATATCTCCCATTGAAAGTACTTCCTATAGATTAAATTTTCACTAAACCCAGTTCCATGTAGCATAGCAGATAAAGTGTTCAATAATCTTGCTTTGTTCTGTCTCTGGATAGAGTTAATGGCCAAGGGAGATAAGTACTAATGCCAGTACATTGAGCATGGCACATTCTGAAATAGTTCACCTGACAATCTGGAAGACCAGAACAAGGCTTAGTGACATTGTCATGAGCTTGCAAATACTAGTTCTAGATGGACAACTAATGTTTTCAATTGTTCAAATTATCAGGTTTCAGACAGTAACTCTTTTTTTACTATTCTAAATGTATGAATTCATTTTAAATGTTTTATTATATCACAAATAAAAGTGTTCAAGACTATATGTTTCCTGTGGGTGCACATCGTATGTATTTTGTTATGATTTTTGTTCTGTATATGCATGAGACTTCTATAATAATGGTTTCCTGATAGAATGTCAGTACTGTAAATTCACTATAGTTCCCATGGATTATGACCAGGTTTACGCTGATCAGTAGAATGCTACATTCTGATTGGTCTTTATCCTGTGAACCACCCAGTGTAAGGAATTAATCATAAGGAACAGTGGAGATTGTCCAAATGACATACAAGAATGGGTTACATGCATAGACAACTCGTTACAGGAATGGGTTAAATACAGTGGTATGTTACAGGAAGGGGTTAAATACAGTGGTATGTTACAGGAAGGGTTACACATGGTGGCAACTTGTTACAGGAATGGGCTAAATACAGTGGTATGTTAGATGAATGGGTTACACATGGTGACAACTTGTTACAGAAATGGGGTAAATACAGTGGTATGTTACAGGAAGGGTTACACATGGTGACAACTTGTTACAGAAATGGGTTAAATACAGTGATATGTTACAGGCATGGGTTACAAGGACAACTCTTGCTAAAGGAATGAGTTAAATACAGGAACTAGTGACTGTGTTTGAAAGTCTGTTTATTTGCTGCATGTGAATTGTGTCTATGTTTAAAACATGTATTAATGTTCCATTTTTGTTGAGAGTAAGAATTATTTACTTTAGAATATTTCCAAAATGAGTGATCATGAGAAGCAAAACAATAGCTATTAATTCATACGATATCTGAATAATGATGATATTGCATAGGTATGCATTTGTTATTTTATGAATATGAATTTCTACGGCATTATGATCAATACAAGATGTCCGACACCACTGCATCCTGTACTATTACTATTAAGATGTATACATACATACGTATCTGTATGTCATGATAATAGCACGCATAAGTGGGTCAAATTCTATTTTTAGACCTAGCCGGTTTATCGATTCTGGTGATAACCTACACAGTGACATGTGCGTCGCTGTTGTATTATTTATGTACCTTATGTTGTATCGCGATCTATCACGTGTGGACCATACTGAACAACATGATTCATCTCTGAATCGAACAGAAATTTAAGCACATGATCCGTATTAACATTTTATCTGAAGTTTAGTCAACTCAAAGCCTAGTACTTGTGTTTGGCTATCACCGGAATTTGGTAGATTCTGGGTAATTCTTGGAAATTCTAAAAAATAAACGTGACCCACTTACAGCCCCAATTAAATATTTTATGTGTACACAGATTTAATACTTATGGATAAGTATATTGGTAGAATGAATTGAATTGTTGAAATTTGCATCATAGTTATGCATTATCAACCGACTTGTTTTGTGAATTTACTAGTATATCTTTGTATATGGTTCCATGCATTGCACGGAGACCAGCTTGGCTGGTTCGTGGATGGGTGACTAAGAAGCTTAGAGTATCTAGGATTTGTACTGCCCAACACTGAAATGCAGAGTTTTGTGATTCTTAAGATCACGGCAGAGTAATTATTTGCATTCAGAGAACTCTAGGCAATTATCATTAAGTTTCCATCAACATTAATTAATAACTGTTGAGTTGTCTAATTAAAAAGGTGTTGATATCGCATATTTCAAAATTATGTATACATTTACAAGCTAATTGGTTTGACTCTTCTTCCAAATTTCCAGAATATTGACCTTGCAATAACCTTTTAAGTTACACATCTATAGGGATCATGGTGTCCTACTGTTGCATAGGAAATTATCATGATTATTAAATTAGATATTTAGCTATCAATCTTGGTTCAATTTTTCAGATTTGTTAAAGAGAGAAATTGATGATAGATGTTTAATAAATGCAATACAAATACATGCTTTTGTGAATTTTTTTCTGCAATTGTTCATGATATTCTCTGGAAACTATGGATATAGATGAACGATCTTTTTATCAATATGTAAAGTAATTGTCAACAATCATGAGTTAGTTACACATTTACCACAATCCTTAATTATTGTTTTATAATATTAATTTTGGAAATATAAGTTTATTTGTTGTGGCCTTTTATGTTATTATTTTAACCATTTTATGCTCTTTGTGTTCGTCACTAGAGAGTGTTCATTGAGTGGTACTTAATTCTGTTGTTGATTGCAATGTGATAGGCAATAGTATAGGGAGTCCCAGTTCCACCTTGTACTAGGGAATTCCCATCCTCTGAAACCCATGGCCATTGTATTCTTTGACATCCATCTAAGACCATATGCGAGCACGGTAAGGTGTATTCTAAATGAATTAATTAGTGCTTTACATCGCAGCGGGAATATTTCACCCATACCAGCAGACGTGGCAATGTTTTCTAAAATAAATATAGACCTATCTCAGCCAGTGTTATTAAATGTGAGTGGGCTATTGTCATAGTAACAACGTAGTTGTCCTTAATTTTAAGAGCAGCTTACTGATTGGCTCAATATATGATCGTTTTCATTATTATTCATCCCGACACAGCAGATGAAAATGGAGTAAAGAGAGTAGCAAGTTATGATTGTTCTGTGGATGTGTATTAACCCTCTCCATGCTGGATTAGGCACAGGCACTGCTCTTTAGGGCATCTCTGGTTGCCTCCAGCATGGAGAGGGTTAAGTAGATAATGACCATGTATTCAGAGGATGATGAGTTCCTAGATGACAATTTGTGATAGTGTGTATTATGACAATTTACAACTATATATATATGCAATAAAGTGATAACTAACTGCATACACTACCTTTCTTACTTGTTCTATGGAAAATAACTATGAAAGTAATAAGTTTTGTTACAAATTTATTGTCCTACATCAATTAACCTCCTTCCTGCTGGGGACAACTAAACATGTCCCATACAGCAGTGATTCTGATCCAGCACAGAGACAGTCGACCCAGGATAGAACACAATGAAAATATTTCATTAACAATGAAGTGTTCTTGGCCAATATATGTACGTATTATGGCTGCTTTCTGTAAAACAGAAATCTGACAATGCTGACTTGCAGGTAACAAAACAATCTACCAAATTTGTCCAGAGATTGCAATAAGTTTGTCAACTTTTGAAACACATGTGACCTTGACACTGAACTCTGGAGGTGAAAGTGAGGCTCCCATGGTTACTCCCCCTTTCTGGAAGTTCATTGCTGATGGTAAAGCTGTCCGTGCTGAACAATGGAATTCTTTGACTCCCGTCGCATGTAGAATTCTGCCCAAATTCGTCTCGTTAATTCCTCCACCTGGAAATGAAAATATCCTTCCTGGTCTAAATCATCATAGGCGCCATATCGAATATTTCCATATGTACTAATTTTCCATTCCATTAACAGTTACATGATTATTAAGACTTAAATGCACATAATTCAACACTTGTCTGATATGCTGTCGGTGATGCTCTGCCAACAGCGATAACAAAGCAGTTGTAGTGACTGTGCCACTCTTAGCAGAACATGCTTTCGTTAGTCAATCCAGTGCATACAAGATTCAGTCTTGAAACATAGTGCTGTACTGCAGGATTATGGTAGATGTAGTTAATTTGTAAAATATTTTACCATTTGCATCGATATTCATTCATATTGCCCTTTATTATGCAGCATATTAACTGTGCACCTTCAGCCATGCGACAATACTGAGTGAAGTTTACAAACAATTGTTGATTGCTGATACTTTGAGATCACTCACCAGGCATGACGATGATCTGCCCTCTTGCCTGGAAGATAATAAAGAATGAATCAGATTTTGTCGTCTCCAAGTAAAGAAAATTGACAGTTATTTCTCCAGTATAATTATACAGAAATTCATGACATTAAATTTCAATTATCAGTGCAAATGCTGCATCTGTGACTTTCAGTTGAGAAATACCAATACCTTTTCAACCATTAATTTTATGACAGGTGCCCCATCTAGGGCATTGGCTGCTCCACCACTGGTCAACACCCGCTCACATCCCAGCAACATGACAGCCTCCAGTGACGACAGGATGTCGGGGGTCATATCAATAGCTGATAAATAGATAACGATATGGTACTTGTATGATTATATTGGTGGGTGGGTGGTAGCGCAGTGGTAGAACGTTGGACTTCAGAGCCAAAGGTCCCAGGTTCAAATCCAGCCCCAGGGGCCCGGCATCAATGTTCGCGAAAGTTATCTTTCTGACGCGATATTGATAGGATGCGATGTCTGTAGAGTGGCAA
>JAUTBT010016348.1:0-22295 GCA_032361225.1 Lepetodrilus schrolli
AAATCAGATCTCGCTTCCTTCTGTAAACAGTTTGACATTCTTTTGGAAACGTAGCGATATCCAAATATTTGAGCGTCAGTTCCGTATCTGACGCTGTCAAGTCAGTGCTGTGTTGCAGCTTTAGTTTAAATGCGGACCATATATGTACGATGACATCATATCAATGTTAGGATCATTAGTGCATGTGTTAGTACCGACAGTAGACGCAATACGCTGCGATCGTTCTGTGGAACAGGAACCTGATGCTCAAACGTTGCCTCCTCAGCCATCTACACCTCCACGGCAGCTCCATGCGTCGATAAGCTGAACAACTGTCCCAGCTACGGACGATCTGCGTGTACAGGCTTCAAGCCATGGGCAGAGAAGAACTGCCGCTTATATTGTGGACTTTGTGGTACGTATCGCAACGTCAACGGAAGTCTTAGTAGAAACCATTCATTGCTTTATCATTAACGTCAACACAGTTCTTAGAACCGGAAGTCTTACTTGAAACCATCCATTTATTTATTATTAACATCAACAAGGTGAACCTTCTAGAACCGGAAGTACCACTAGAAACTATCAAGTATTATTAGCGTCAACACAGTGAACCTTCTAGAACCGGAAGTACCTATAGAAACCATACATTAGTTTTTCTATTAAACATCAATTACATCCTGAATCAAAATTCCAAATATGTTTGTCTTAATTGGAAATTGATTTTGAAAGGTAGACAGTACATGTATGGTTATTCAATACACTTAACCAATATGAGTAATTAAAATTAAGTCTTTTTCCGTTTCCTCTACTGGTGTTGGAAGAGTACCGGAAACGAACGAAAATGTATGTTTTCTGTGATAGACCATTTATTTAATATATTTAATAGATGTCAAAGATTTGTTTTTGTTTACAGGTTCTGGAACAGGAGCCGCAACAGTTGGATTTTGTAAGTAAATATTGCATAGGCGTTAATTAATTTTCCATAAATGTACATGCATAAGCAATATAATTAATAACAAATAATACATACATTCGGAACAAATCTTCAATAGTATAATCGGTAAAATGAAAACTGAATCAGAATTAGTTTTCATTATGCACAGTACTTAGGCTATAGATACATACATCATTCATCTTCAATTATATATGTGGGTCTCATGTTATGTTATATATTTATCTATTATTTATGTTATACCTTTTCTTTATCTCCCGAAACCAGACCAGAAGTGCTACTATAAAGGTCGAGCTTATTCCCATGGCGAAAAATGGGCTGATGGCTGTTACTACGAGTGCACATGTACTGATGGAAATACAGGAAAATACCAGTGCTATAACAAGTCAGTTGCGATTTAATTTAATCCACTAAACATTTCTATGCTGGGTCTTATTTATGCCCATTGAAATCTTACATTAATCTGTATTGATTCCCACTGATTGCTCTCATTGAGAGTAAAACTATATACTAGTATTCGGTATCGCGGAAACTACTACTATAACGAGTAAATGAAAGTATCACCTTGATGTATTTAAGTAAAATTAATTTGCGTCTGATTATACGTGCCTTTGAGAGTATAAATATTCTACAAGTACTTTTAGCAATAATTGTGTGTCATGCAGATGTCCCGTGTATTACAACCTGCCAGCTGGATGTACCCTGGTGAAGAAGTCAGGCCAATGTTGTCTTCAGCCCGTGTGCAACTTCAACCCCACCACCAACACCTTCAGCGGATCCGGAACAGGAACTATCAATGGGATAAGTCAGTAAACCTGGCCCAGACATCACGAAACATGTTTTAGTGCGATTTCATGCTCAAATCAAGTTTTGTTCACAAATCCCCCGTATACGATTTGTGTTTGAGTATGAAATCATACTCAAAAAGTGTCAAAGACACAGCCATAAACTATCGAATATGCCTCTACAGATCCTTCCAGCATCACACAGATAGAGACGCCTGTACATTGAGGTGTCCTGTTCAGAACACCCATCCTGTTCAGGACACCCATCTACTGTAGATCCAGACATAAAAGCGAGGTTAAAATGCATGAAAATCTGTTGGGGCGACGTCTGTAAGTGGGGTGTCCTGCACAGGAAACCTCCAGGACACTCATGATGCTCAGGTGTCCTACTAGTGTCCTGTAGGGATATGTAAAGAGTTCGTCAACATTTGTTGCTGTGAGATAATTATTATAGTATTAGTTGATAAACTCGTATTAAACAGCATTGAGAAAATATCAGGTAGATACTAAATTAGTAAGTTGGTCGCACTTGTATGGTACACCCTGGGCCGAGACATTGTGACTGTCAACCCAGACTGACTACGATATGACGGTACGAGTTTCCAGGCCTATATACAACCTAATCAATTTTATAATGTTAATTGAAGAAACATATGGTTTATTAATCGATTGATAACTTCAGTTCGGAGTCATAATATCAACACTAAAATATAGTAGATTTACAAAATGGTTATTGGTGTAGTAATTAAGGTTCAATTAGTTGTTTAAAATATACGTAAGGAATAGTATATACTACTAACTTTTAACGACAGATATTCATAAAATACCTTGATTGTGATCATTACTACCGTATTTTGCATGACCATGCACCATCACAAAGGAACACCTGTAACATGAGTTTAGATGTGGTTTGTGGGTGTATTAATTAGGCTTAAAATATACCTAAGGAATATTAGCTAGTAGCTATTTATAACGGCCTTGGTTTAGTCTTTTTACTATCGTATTTTACATGACCGTCACCATGAAGGTAATACCTAAAACATGGGGAGGTTTAGATATTCTGTTATCATTATATAATTGACTCTCTGAAGTATTGGTACAATAGTGCAATGGTTTCTCCTTCGTGTTACGTACAGACGTCTGTGTGTACAAGTCCAAGTCGTACTATGAGGGACAACAGTGGGAGGATGGATGCGACTACACGTGCATGTGCACTGACGGAGACACGGGAACATACACGTGCCAGGATCTGTGAGTTTTTAGCAATTTTCAGGAAATTATGTTTTCTTGTAAAGAACATGCTCGAAATCGTTCATTACTAACAGCAGTCGCACTGCAACACGTTTCCATTTAAACGGATGTGTGTAGTGATTGTGCGATATTCTGAGATAACACGGCTAGATATATAACATTATTATACCAGCCACATACGGGATATATGAATTTATCCAATTAACGGACAAAAACATATTATAAATATTAATTATTGCGTGATAATATGTTAACATGAAGTTAGTATACAGATGTTATTCGGAATAACATATAAACCATAAAATATATATTCATTGTTCCCTCGATCATGTCGATATAACTCTCTTTAAATGATTTATTCGTATTCGCGGGGTTAGGCTTGAATTCGATTTTTTACCAAAATTCTCCATACCATCGGAATTTTTTAACATTTCTATACATTGTTCAACATTTTTCGACATGGTTCGACATGGTTCGACATGGTTTGAATAATATTGTTCGGCATTGTTTAATATTGTTCTACGTGGTCCAATGTTGCTCGGCATTCCTCACATTATTCGAAATTGTTCGATATTTTCGACATTGCTCGACATTGTTCGGTGTACACCTATGTCAACAGCTGCAGCAAGTACTCCGGTCTGCCCAGTTCGTGTCAGCTGCAGCAGAAGCCAGGAGCCTGCTGTAAGACACCAGTCTGTGAGTTCAACCAACAACAGGGCAGCTTCTCTGGATACGGTTCCATCAGTGGCAGCGGCATTGGTAAGTTTTGGTTGTCCCTCCGTTAGCTGGTTCAAATCCATGCTCTACCAACATCGGTAACACTCCAAAGCGTTTCTGTATACGGAGTTTGTGTGGTCAGTATCGGCTTCTAGGCGAGCATGGTCCTAATCAAATAAAGATAAATAGCTCCTAATTCTCAAGACAAAAAGAACATACATTAATTTGTTAATATAATTTTAGGGGAAAAGCGGGAAGGGAGGGATGCCTCTTTGAATCCGCAACTAGTTATTGTCATCGATTTGTACCAGCCTTGGTTCATGTGTCGTAGGCTACTGTACCACACAGTGTAAATTAGCTGTGATTTCGTAGCTCTATTTTGTGCCTTAATTATTACTATGTTACATATTATCTTGGCACGAAATAGAGCTACGGAACTGCAGCTATTAATGCTGGTTCTCATACAATGTATAATCAAATTCCAACTGATAGTCAGATACCCTAGTTCTGTTTATCAAATTAATGCCCAAATATTTAGAATCGAAACTTGAGACCTGTGTAAAGCGGCGTAAAATCATCAAAATGATTTACTTAATATACTGAATATTGATTATCTCCCTTGCACCAGGACTGACTGCGACGGAAGCTCCGCCATGCAAAGACGTACAAGACAACTGTGTTGCCTATGGGCGAGCAGTCTGTAAAGACTACGAAAGTTGGAGCAAGATTAACTGCAGAAAGTACTGCAACCTTTGTGGTAAGTCAGTGAATGCATTCACCTCCACTTCGATTTCATTATCCTTCTGAGTGTAGAGCGCAGATCGCACCCTTTTGTGAGGAAAATGGATGGAAGACATTTTCCGGGATGAAAACTAAAATGGGTACGAAAAAAATGTTTTAGATTAATCCTCCTAACTATTTTAACACGATTATTTAATATCTGCGTGTATTTCTAAAAGAGAATGTCTCATTTTTGTTACAGATAATGTTCACGTCCACGCCGGAGCTCACGGTGAGTGCATATACTTTCACTTTCGATATGTGTGTAGCTTCTACTTTCGATATGTGTGTACGCATCAGACATTCAACATTCAAAATATGTTTATTTCCTTTTACGCATGCCTATACTTACTGCATTTATGTACATATAATTATGTATAACATGATTTTAATACTAGTTTAGATGGCAAACCATGCTATAGATACATAAATGCATTATTGGATCCTGTTGTGTGTGAGAAAAACCATTGTGTTATCTTTTTCCAGATCGGTGTGTATATAATGGAAGAATGTACTCACAGGGCCAGTCCTGGAAACTATCTTGCGACACAGAATGCCTCTGTGAGAATGCCATCTATGGATATTACAGATGTCTCAGCACGTATGTCAAATCTGTGTATAAATATATATGGCTCTGGCCTTCATTCAACAAAGGAAAAACACTTGTCCTGGAGCGGTTTATCATTGGCATCAAAATAAATAACTAGACAGGGCTCGACAGTAAGGATTGTCTGCCTGCCTGGGACAGGTATTATCCACAGGCAGACAAGTGAAATAGCCCAACTGATTGACAAGCCCTTTACCTACAAGTATTTTCATGTCTGACAGGACACAGGGACATGTGCCTCAAAATGTTAATGTACAGCCCTTCATGATAAATTATATGCTCCAATTATAGTTAGCACCCAATTCTTGCATATGGTTGACTTGTACATTCATTGGTTAAAGCTCTCTCGTAGAGGACCATGACAGAATTACCCTATGATGACCTCCAAATACAGAGGACATCTCTTGACCCACAACAGGGAGATAACTCTTGCTGCACAATGACCTCATTACAATTTACCTTGAGTAAATTTCCTATCATCATGATCATTATCTGATTATAAATTACCAGGTGCCAAACCTAGAACAACCTTCCTACTGCAGATAACCTTTGAACCACAACAGGGAGATAACTCTTGCTCCACAATTACCGTTTTATAATTATCATTACCTCCCCAGGTGCCCGACATACAACAACCTCCCTGCTGGCTGCAAGGTGTCCAAGCCACAGGGTCAATGCTGTCCAGCTGTCCAGTGCAGCTCAGGAACATTCCTGTCATCTGCCACCAACCTCAACACCATCGGCAATGGTGGCATGATGTGGACAGGAACAGGAAGTGGGTCGGGAGGTTACGTCGCCCCAACCCTTCCTTCTGGTGGAGCGGTGCAGCCTGGGACAGGCGGAACAGGAAACCAAGCTCCTAAACTGTGTATGTAATCAAATACGTTTGGTAGCACAATGGTAGAACATTGGACTTCAGAGCTAAAGGTCCCAGGTTCAAATTCCATCCAGGGAGCGTGGCATCAATGTTCACGAAAGTTTTCCTTTCTGACACAATATTGATAGGATGCGCTGTCTATGGAGGGGCAATGCAGACATCAGACTTGGTCTGTCAGTACCAGTGCTCGCAGGTTTACTGCAACATTAATCTCTACTGATGTTGTAGGTTTCCTCCTGCTCTAAACTGACAAGCCATGATAAAAGTCAAAGAATCTTGAAAGCGGCTCTAAAACCCAATTTAAAAAACATTTTAAAAAATAATTAATTAATTACCATAATTCCTCTAATAATTTGAACCTTCATACGAATGCATAAATTTAGTGGCCAAAATATTGTTATTATTTTTAGAAAAAAATATATTGGAATAATTAGAAAAATGCTAGTTTAGAAAAAGTGGTATGTTCGTATTTTATGGTAGAAAAGGAAATATTTTCTTCGATTATTCAAACTATTAGAGGGCTAAAATTAATAACAGAATTATGGTAATATTAGGATGTGTCAGCTATCATTAGTTGGGTAGCCATTGTTCTAGTTAGGCAGTTTTCTATTCATGAGAAAGAAAATCCACACTATGTTATACATGTACCTATCATTGTTCGCCTTGTCAAAGATGTTACAGTTTTTTTCTTCTTTGATTTTTTTTATGTCTTTACATTGTATTAAAAATTGTATTTGTTTTGTAGTACACTTTTTTTCCAAAATTAAAATTAATTATTAAATAACATTGACTCCTCCAATCTCTTTGACCTTTGACAAGGACTACTAGGATTAGTGTGTTAAAAAATCACTTAATCGCTATTTCTAATTTCTCAAAATTCTCTCAACTTTTTATCACTAAGAATACATTAGTTATATATTTGGTTTTTATGATAATGACACTCAGGTTTGTCAATGCCATTGTATAATGATTCTGTGGCTGATGATCTGAGCTATAAATATATATTTTGGAATTTCCTTTATAGATGGCTGCTTGTACAATGGCGGTGTATATTCCATCAATATGCGTTGGAACGACGCATGTAGCAAATCATGTCAGTGTATCGATGACAAAACTGGCCTTTACAAATGCACACCAAGGTAATATAGTTTTCTAGAGTTGGAATACATCAATATAATTAATAATAAACCAGCTGTGCATGTCAGTGAGGTTCCACAATAGAAGATGTAACTTTAACACGTTTTGGAATAATTCATAGTATGCATGTATTTCTGAAAGAGAGAGAGTGAGTAAGTGAGTGAGAGAGAGAGAAAGAGAGAGAAAGAGAGGGAGGGAGGGGGAGAGAGACAGACAGAGAGACAGACAGAGAGACAGACAGAGAGACAGACAGAGAGAGAGAGATTACAATAAGATGGACAAACAGAATGAACAAACTGACTGAACCAGTGATAGAAAAATCTCCACTGAAGTACACATGTGTTCCCATTTTGTATAGATTTATCAAGATTCAACCAGATAATCTGTACCACCAAAACCATATTTTCGCATTGCGTCTTCATCCCTTTCTCCGCAGATGTCCAACTTACCCAGGAGTTCCCAAAGAATGCACCATGGTAGCAGACCCCAATGACTCCTGCTGTTTGATCCCACACTGTACTGGAACCGCGTCCGGATACAAAGCCGTTCCGTCGTTTGGACAGGCTGTCAACGGACACGGAATTGTGAAACCTCCGTCCACCGGGGACTTGTGGAAGGGCGTGGGCGGGTACACCATCGTGCAGTACGGAACCACCGTCCCACCTCCCACTGGGGGCGTGGGATTGTTCGGTGGAATAGGTGAGTGGTCGTGCAAACGTGATGGCATATTCTCTTTGATTGTTAACATGCATGGCAATTTAACGCGGATCCATGGAAATCTGATGATTTATTTGTCCATTGGATGATTTATTTGTCCATTGGTCGATTTATTTGCCCTGGACATGGCTTAGGGCTCAGATCCTTCTTTTCTGCTGCAACATGTACCGTAATTACATTAATAATTCGAACATGAGAAAATAATTAAATTTGTAGCTCTGTTCAAATTATTAGAAAAATACAGAAATTGAAAATTAGGGACAATCAAATTAAAGTACAAAATATAGTTATAAGTAAATGAAGGAATTTAGAAAGACATATATATATTTAAAGATTGTTGAACAAATTATTTTGTTCGAATAATTAGAAAATTACAATTTGAAAAAAAATGGGTCTGAAAAACTTTATTTTCGGCAATTATTTTAGGTGGTTCAAATTATTTGGGTAATTACGGTATTTAGACGGTATTATTTTGTGTTTGTATGTTACTGTATGTTTTGTTGTGACCAGGTTACTGTATGTACAAAGCCAAGCAGTATCTGCCAGGAGAGACGTGGGAAGACGGCTGTGACTACAACTGTGTCTGTGACGACGCCACCTATGGCCACTACACCTGCATAGAAAAGTCAGTAGACGTGCTTGTTGCCAGCTTGTTCGTTTGGCTTGTTGAGTGCAAAACAAACTACTATTCATATGCAGCAGTTAAAATTAAATTTTAGTTGAGTATTAAATCATTCACAAAATTCTTTTCGTAACCTTGGTGCCTGGAATACTAAACATGGTGCTATTTATATTTCGGGTATATTCACTAAACACAACACTATGTTAAGGTGTATTCACTAAACACAACACTATATTTAAGTGCATTCACTAAATACAGCGCTCTGTTTAGGTGTATTCACTAAACACAACACTATGTTTATGTGTATTCACTAAACATGGCACTATGTTTAGGTGTATTCACTACAAAGAAGAAGACCTACAAAAGCCGTTCTGCAAGCTGATCCCAGACCCAGCCAACGCCTGCTGTAAGATTCCATTCTGCGAGTGGACCGGTCCCTATCAGAGAATTACTGGATTCGCCAGCCGCGACCCCAGCACCCACAAACCCGAAGTGACAACACCCCTCCCTACCCCACATCTAGGTGAGTGCTGACACCATGCTGAAGTTTGCACACCACCAGTGAACAAAGAGCTAGATTGGCGACGAATCACGGTTTATTATTCGTAAATTACATAATTTGTAGCGCTTTTGAACAGGCTATATAGCATGAATAGGGCGTTATTTAATTATGGTTATAATTTATGTTTTATTTATTGACAACAATGGCTGGTCCAGCCCAAGACCGAGATTGTGATTTCCACACAACTAATAATGTATATGAATACAGTTTATCTTACAACTACTGTTAATGGGAATAACCATATGCATTGTGGTATAGATATTATTTTATGAATTTTCTTTAATATACCTTGTCTTGTCAGTGCATATGTAGTTCATGTACCAATTTTCTACATCTCTACATATATTTTACTCAAATGTTTTGGCATGATTTTCATGCTTGTTTCATTTTATTGCATGTCTAATTACTTTGTAATCTAACATAGTCATTGCATATATGGTGAAATACAACAGCTTTGGTGGTATACTCCCCAGGCAGTTGAGAGGGAAAATGAGCACATTATAATAATGTTGTGCTATGAATGAGCATGTGTGGATTGGAAACATTACATTATACACATTATTACAATATTACATTATTATTACTAATTATGCCTATTGAAGACATTTTTCTACTGTCTTCTTTTTTGTTGTTGCCAGCATTCTGTGTGTACAAGGGGAAACATTATAACCAGGGTCAGCAGTGGTATGATGGCTGTAGTTACAAATGCTCGTGTGACGACTCGTACAAGAACAAATATACATGTCTGACCAGGTGAATGTTCAATATATGTCATCAGAGGCTATATAATGTCATGAACAGAAGCCAAGTTTAAATGTTCAAAATATATGTCATCAGATAATGTCCTGTGTCCTGTTTCACAAATTGATCGTTACACCATGAGAGTCGTGACTCCTACAGTACAAGTTACCACTCTCATATTGCTACAATCATTCTGTGAAATAGGATCCTTAACAGAGTCTAAGAACATTTCTTGAGTATTTCATGCACAACTCACAAATCCCAATGTAAATCTTTTAGCATGAAATCATACTCAAAATGTTCATAATCTCTACTTTTAGGTGTGCAGAGTATAAGAATTTAGCCGCTAACTGTCACATGGTGACTGATCCACAAGACCCCACATGTTGTAAGGTGCCTCAATGTGGACCGGCCCTACCTGGTGTCCCCACACCAGGGACTGGACTCATCCCCAAACTCCCCACGATTCCCATAGGTTCTGTAACAGGAACAGGTGGAAGCGGTATGTTAATTCTTTAATTTATTTATTTTTAAATTCGGGTTTCAAACCGCTTTCAAGATTCTTTCACTTATATCACAGCTTGTCAGTTTAGCGAAGGCGGAAACCCACAACATTCATAGCGGTGAATGTTTCAGTAACCCTACAAGCTACCGGCTGGTACTGACAGACCAAGGATGATAACAGCATTACCACGGTACAGACAGCTAATCCTATAATGATTGCGTCAGAATGGTAACTTTCACGCACATTGATTCCCGGGGCATTTGGCTCTGGTCCTATGTTCTAACATTGAGCTACCACCTGTCCAGTATGCTAATAGTCCAGGGTTTACATTAGCGAAGATTTGTGATGTTTTTGTCAATGGAAAATATTTGTCAGCTAAATTAATTCTAACGGCTCTAACTTGCGTATAAGGGGATCAAAATGTTCGCAGAATCTTTCCACAGAATTATGGTAGCACTGCGAGAATCATGATTGGCAGGACATGTAGGGAGTTCCAACTGTATAGTACTAGTAGCACTACAATCGTTCTGTAGAACATGACCAGGTTTTGATCCAATACACACAATGTCAGAGAAGTTTTACATAGGTATTTTAAAGCCGTACTGAACCAGACTCACTTATTAAAGGCAGTTACACAGCACATCCGGATTCTGGTGCATCTGGCAGCTCAGTGATCACACCAATAACTATCTTCTGCATTATTTCAATGAATTGTTTTCACAGTAATCATTCACACAGTAATCATTCACACAGTAATTGTGCAGGATGCATTTTCTCCCACATGAACGGGTTATTGCAATAATGTGTAAGCGTATTTATTTATTTTTTATGTATTTTTGTATGTATTTTTTTTTATATAATGTGCTATTTAATTTAAAGATGCACATTCAATATATATATATATATATTGATACTTTCTGCTTGTGGTCATTGCTCTACTACAAAAGTCCTACTGTATCTGGCTTTGCCTTTATTTACTGAAAAATAAATTGTTTAGGTTTATGACGCTGTAACTTGTTTAGGTTTATAATACTATAATCTGTTTAGGTTTATGCGAGTTCAAAGGTAAGCAGTACGGACAAGGCGCCACCTGGGAAGATGGTTGCATGTATAACTGTGTCTGTGAAGACGCCAAAACCGGAAGTTACCGATGCAAGGAAAAGTAAGTTCTATCTTCATCTGAAATGTATGCTTAAATATAGAAAATACATTGACCATATTTTAGCACAGGCAATTGATGTACATATACAATAGCAGAGATTCAAATTGGCACAATACAAACTAAAATGGCCAATTCTTATGATATCGAGAGAACTAATGCAAACAAGGGATAATTTTTTTTACTACCATCCTGAATGTTGCAGTCAACCTGTGAGCACTGGCTGGTACTGACAGACCAAGGATGATAACTGCATTGCCACAGTACAGACAGCGCATCTTATCATTCTCCTAACATTGATGCAGCCCTTCAGGGCAGGATATGAACCCAGGGCCTTTGCCTCTGAAGTCCCCAACGTTCCACCATTGCACTACTTCATTTCCTGTACAAATGTTCTCGTTTGACAGATGTGCCCGCTACACAAACCTGCCCAAGCAGTGCCGACTGATCACAGACTTCACCAACCCCTGCTGTGAAGTGCCACGGTGCGACTTCTCCGGAATCACGGACAAATACACGGGCGTCGGCACCGCCACTGCGGGTACTGGCCCCACCGCGGGAACTGCAGTGACCCAAATACCAGGTAGACCTGTGATACACTTATTTATGATATGATATGATAAGTATCACGATTCACAGGTCATGATATGATACGATACATGATGCGATACATCAATATTTGTTTGCACAAGCAGAAAAATACATACATATACTGTTAAACATTGATATTACGTGCAGATTCATATTAAGCATTTTCCACACAAAGATAATTTGTGCAAAATTATAATCCACGCGGGAATTGAAGTGAAAGTAATACTGTATGATGAAATGAACACAGTAGATTAATACTAATAAATGAAAAACACAACATAGAAGGAATGATTGAATAATTTAATTAAATTAAATTATTAACCCTACAAAACTCATGTCAAACATGGAATAAACGAGGAAGAAAATAATAAATAACTCAAACACAATAGTCATCGTAGTTCCTAAGACAAGACCATTATTAAATCGTTTTGTTCTCTCACAAACAAATATATACAAGTATTGCAATTTTTACTTTCGTTCCGTTTGTCAAGTGAATTGTTACAAGTAGCCCGAATGAATTTGGCCTTGTTTTGCAATCACATGCTGCAATACCTCTAGAGATATATTATAATGGTGCCCATAAATTAGGCAATCAAATAATGTACCATTTCATTGTTACTCATGTTTATCTATCAAACGATTGTGGATTTAGCTTGGGGGGAATCTTTTTGTGGTTTAAGGTAGCAAGAAAATAGATACATTTAATGGCTGTTATTTATGTAAATAGTTGACTGATAGTCTCTTTTTTAACGTGCCAGCGTTCTGCGAGTACAAGCATGTACAGTACCAACAGGGGCAGGTGTGGCGAGATGGATGCCAGTTGAAGTGCAGGTGTGACAATGCCGCCAAGGGACTGTACATCTGCAGTCAAAGGTACGCAACTCTTTCATGGTATCATTTCTTGAAGCTCTCGTAAATACTAAGAGACCCATAGTACTCTCATGGTGATCTGGCACTCACGAGAACACTAGGCTCCGATTGTGGATATATGATTGAGAAATGATATCCTGAGTTACAAACATTACTATTGCTGTAAACTTTGCACCCATCGTGAAGATAACGTGCTGGTTTACGTTGCTTTTATCGTCGTGTATGGGTGAAAGATACCGGCTGAAATGTAAAAGAATAATTCACTCACTCACTGGAAAATGGAGCTGAAATATTAATATCTATGGCACTATTGCATTCTAGTAACTTATGCTTAATTTTTATGTCAGTCAATATTAATATAGTCCATTGCATTTTAATTTTAATTTTTAAACTTTGGATTTCTCAAAAACTTCTTCTTTTATACACTGTAAAATGAATTAATTCCATAAAAACATTCATCACAATTTATATTGTATTACAAGTTTTAATTTCTCAATAACTCGTGTGATATGCATGTATATACTCTACAATGAATTTATTTCTTGACACACTTTTCATGATTTTGCAAAGTATCGCGCATTGTTGAAATTGTCTATACTTCTCTTGATCGTCACGCATTGGTGAAAAATGAGTCTCACTGCAATATTCAGCAACTAGTCACTAGATTCTACTTCTCTCCGTGTCATTATAGGTGTGCCACGTACAACCCGACAGCCAACTGCAAGATGGTGACGGACCCCAAAGACGCCTGCTGTCTGGTTCCCGTGTGTACATACGACCCACGCACCCCACCCCCCATAGGAGTCCCCACCCCGGGTACCGGTAGCAGCCCATCCCCCGGGGGCCAGTCTGTAGTCGGCACCCCCACCCCCATACCCATGTTCATACCCACAGCTATAACGGGACATTTCGTTGGCTCCATCATCACGCCGACCCCCAGGGCTGGGGTCAGCCCAGCGATTACTATTCGTAAGTAACTTTATATTTGTTTAAGATACATTCTAAAATATAACGGTTAACAATAAATTTCTCTATATTCTATAATAACATAATGAAAGAATCTTGAAAGCGTCTCTAAACCCAAATTAGGTCAAGATATGTAATCATTTTCATCAACATGCTTCTCTATTTTTTTTTAAAGCTTAAAGGTATACAATCACGGTTTGTTGTCATATTTCATGGTCCAAAATATTTTACCTGAAAGTATTTATTTTTTATGTCAACAAACCATGATTGTTTGCCTTTAGTAATATTGTAATGATATTTTATGTTTTTAATATTTAAATGCTATGTAGTAATTTCAGTTTGTATCCAGAGAATTTTAATACAACTTCTAAATCAATGAGAAGTTCAAGGTAGTTACTCCATTTTTATTTTTTGAAATATTTGTGTTGACCTTAGATCAATGCGAGTACAAAGGTCACCAGTACGGCCAAGGTCAGAGATGGAGAGATGGCTGTGACTACAACTGCCAGTGCATCGACGCCTTGAATGGGAAATATGCCTGCAATGACCTGTGAGTGCCACTGTACCTGGTTATATAGACTGTCAAGTGCAATTTAATTAAGATAAATCTGTTTTTTTGTTTCGGCTACTTTTCAAAACAAAAATCATCGGAAACGTACCAAAATCAGGTTCATGTATGATTTTGTTTCAATAAATTTATCAAAGCCTATTGACCCATTTTCAAATCATGCTGTATCGATTTTCATTAAAATTATCTTTGATCGCAACTATCTAATTAAGTATGATCAGTGGCCTGTCATCGAAGAATGACCAGATGAGACTTACAGTCCCTATAGAGAGACACTAAAAGTTGTCATGGTACCGCAACCGTATCATAAACTGGACTCTGTCTTCAGATGCCCGAGGTACGTGAATGTGCCTTCATATTGCACCCTGGACAAGGACCCTGCCAACCCTTGCTGCAAGGTCCCAGAATGCAACCAAGTGACGGCACCAGTTGGCACCTCAGGGCACCCACAGTCACCCAGACCGGGCCACTCCCCGATCCCCGGGGCCACCACCCCATCTGGCCAGACCCTGGGGCCTGGAATCAAGGGCAGCCCCACCCCACTAACCCACATCACTCCCATACCACGAGGTCAGTTCGTCACATTTCGACCGATTTATTTTCTATTATTATTTTGCTTTGGTATGGGTCTTAATGTTGTTGATAATAACAATAATAATTACCAGAATTCACAAAGAAATCACAGTTGTCTCCCTTATATTGTGCCATCTTTATAGCACTGCTGTTATTGAACTCCTGTTATTACACTCTGGGCTATTTTGTGTGATAAATATGAATAAATTATGTGTGCACAAAAATATTTTACTGTCTTTGGCATGCATCTACAGTAGTTGTTCTTCCTTGACAGATGTGTGTGTGTATAAAGGCAAGACGTACACACAGGGTCAGGCCTGGTTTGACGGCTGCGAGTACAAGTGTGAATGTGAAAACGGTGCTCAAGGTGTTTACAGATGCAACAACAGGTATGTACACACTTGATTGTGTCTACATTAATAAGAAGGTGAACAATAATAATAATAATAATAATGCATGCATTTATATAGCGCCCATTGCACCATTTCTGGTTCAGTATTATGCATAAATATCTAGAGATTGTCAGTAATTCATATAAGCATGCTACAATAATTCATACATCTTGTTATGTTAACAGCCTATAGCTGAATGTGCACCGTGCCCTGTAGTTAAATTTCCACTATTAGTGGAATAGTACATGCTTGTTCATGTTTAGTTGATAGTGATGTATGGGACATTATAGAAGACTATCCAACAGGCCTGCATTTCACAAAAAGGGTTGTATCAGTAGTAATTTTATGCCATGACAAATGCCATGATTTACACCCCGACTACAGTACGACCCTTTCATGAAATAAAAGCCAGGCCCCCGGGATTACGAAATATTTGAGTCCGATTTCATGCTCAAATTTTATGTAGCAGGGTGTGAGGGGTTATCCCTTTGGATCATTCGGTAGAGGGTTGTACTCACAATCCAGCAACTTGGGTTTGAATCCCAAGATCGGTGGGTCCTGTGACATTTATATGGGGATTTGTGGACAAAACTTTGAGTTGAGCATGAAATCGTACTAAAAACATTTTGGTAATCTCAGGGAATAGCTCTAATTTAATATCTGTATGTAAAACTTTGAAATTTTCTTTAACTCAGATGTCCTGACTTTGCCAACATTCAGTCCTGCACTATGGTCGCGGATCCGAACGACCCGTTTTGTTGCAAGATGCCTAAGTGTGACACACCCTACCTGTCCCCCAACACGACTGGGTATGGTCTGATCCCCACCCTCCCTCCCGGTCAAATCGTGGGAGGCCGGGCCACCCCGACACCCACATCCCCACCCAGCCACTACTCGGGCCCCACCCCACCTGGCTACAAGTTCCCAACAGTACCCCCAGGACAGTCCACCCCTTTCCCCGAGTTCACTCCCACACCGTATCCACATTACACGTTCTTCCCCGGATTCTCACCCACGCCATATCCCGGGTTCATACCTGTGCCCACGCCTTACAAAGGGTTCAAATGGCCCACAGTCCGCCCTGGTCAGAAAACTCCCTACCCTGGGTTCACACCGACTCCATACCACGGGTACACATTCTACCCCAACTACAGCCCCACCCCCTACCAAGGGTACATCCCTGGGAAGGTACCCGTGGCTGTGGGAATACCCACACCATATCCTGGGTTTACATTCCCCACGGTTCAGCCTGGACAACCAACACCGTACCCTGGGTTTATTCCCACGCCGTATCCTGGATACACCTTCTACCCAGGATATTCTCCGACGCCGTATCCCGGGTGGACGCCATACACTAATTGGACTCCATGGCTGGGTTACACTGCAAGTCCATATGCCACACCAGTGCCAGCCAATACACCACCTCCAGATTTTAAAAGTAGGACATTTATCTTTTTGTTTGAATTGGGGTTTGTAAGGGAAAGAATCTTAAAAGCAGGTCTAAACCCCAATTTTTTTTTAAACTTTAAATTTGACTCAAGATTTCAACATTATTTCATGAATTGTTGGTTTATGGCAGGAATTAACCTGTAATTAACAGCTGTAGCACTGAATGTTGCAGTAAACCTGTGAGCACCGGCTGGTACTGATGAACCAAGGACGATAACTGCACTGTGATATTATAAACAGCACATCCTATCATGATATATTTAGTAGCCTCATGTCCCCTTACAACTTTGCGCATTATGGAATTTGTTTACAAGAAACCACTTTCCTTCATGAGGCCATAAAACAAGTTGATTCTGATGTCATTCCTTAGTTGATGCTGTACAATGTGCCTCATGCATACTGTACTCAAGTAGCTGTCTCACTGTGTTGTACATGTATGTTGATGGTGACTGTGTCTCTCTATACATACTGATTTCCTGTGTCTATCTAGACGTGTGTGTGTACAAGGGCAAGACATATGCTCAGGGCCAGAGATGGCAGGACGGCTGCACGTATGACTGTATCTGTGAAGATGGCAAAACAGGAGTCTACAAGTGTACTGAAAAGTCAGACATATATACATAGCTTTTTTTCATTCATACATAGAACTGTTGAACACTAAATTACATGTAAAATGACACAAATTCTAAAATGTATATATTCCCAGGAAGAAGTTACAGGCATTTGCAATTTTTTTAAAAATAAATATGGAAATCATTTACAAAACCGTAAAATACCAAGCATCGGTGACTTTAAATGTAACCAGTGGCAAAGTCTAATCAAGTAATTAACGATGAATAGAGGAACAAGTTGTCTCAAGTACTGTGTGTATAATAGACTTCCTCTTATCAATGTTAACAAGGTTAGATGAGAAGAAATAACTTGTACTTTTGTTAGATAAGAATAAGTGACAACTCAAGCTCAAATTTTATATGGATATTTGTGAACATGGAATCATATACTCAAAAGGAATTTCGTATACTCGGGGCCTGATTGATTTCTATTTGCAAGTTTTCACATTGTCTTGTTTGAGCACCTCTAACTCTATTCCAGCATGCTCAACTTAACTTGTAGACCTTGATATGAAATTCTATCTATTTCTGGAAATATCAGTATTGGTTCTTTAAATACTTTTTGTTGATCATGCCAACAATCGGTGATGATTAATCCTCATACATTTCAGATGTAAGAAATACCCCAGCCTACCACCTCAGTGCAGAATGGTGAGGGACTATCTCCAGCCTTGCTGTGAAGTGCCGTACTGTGACAAGCTCACCACTCCCAGTGGTAGCCCTACCCCCCACGGCACCCCCACCTCAGGGACAGGCACCATTCTACACCCTCCTACCAGAGGTAACTAACTACAGGCCGAAAAGGCCATACCGGTAGTCTGGGTGTACACCGAGATTTACGTAATTTCTTGCTGCAGTAAAAGAACGGCGTATATGCTTAGTTCTTGTCAAATCGTTTCATGCAAATTTATAAAAGAAATGTAAAAAATCATGAAAATTGAAAGAATTACCACGAGATCTTTAACGAGGACCAGGCGTACACTGTGATTTAGGCCAGAATACCAGTACACCTAGAACTGCAGCAAATACACCTATTGGCGAATATGATACGTATCACGAATATGTGGTGCTGACTATGAATAATTATTCGTGAATATGAAGAATTATAATACAACGAATGAAAACCAGTAAATTAAGCAAGTAAATTCTATGCTTTAGTCAGCTGACAATCAGTGGTGATAAAAAAAATTGAGAGGCTCAAAGAATTTCACTTTTCCCAATGTCAGCATTCCATGAAATAAAGTGAAACTATTTGGGCAGGAACCATTACATCTCTTGCAGCAGTTGTTGGAGTTGATTAGGTACATGCATTTCCTAACACTGTGCCAAACTTGAATGAACCGTGTCAAGTAGTTTTTGAGTAGGTGTACCAAAGAGAGGTTTGTAACATCACCTGCCAGACAATAGCTTGTAATATATTGCAGATGTATGCATCTACAATGGCGTACCCTTCAAGCAAGGCGCGCAGTGGAATGACGGCTGCGATCTGGTGTGTAGCTGCGAAGACGCCAAGACAGGATACTACAGATGTAACCAGAGGTACGCAGATGTAGTGTACATTTTTGGCAAAAATATCATCATTGACAATATGTAATTTTACATGAAAGCTATGAAGATTCCATCCATAGTATTCAAATATGTTGTATTTATTATGTATTGAAAACCCCATCCTCGCACCCTATCGGTACTTAATTCTGTTCTATTAATAGCTCATAAACTGTTTGCGCAAGTATCTCTCTAGATGTGTACCATGCATATCACTTGACATGAGTCCTGAACAGAATTAGGTATTGCTGAGGTGCGAGGATGTGAAAACCCATGATAGCTGAATTACAGTAATGTACACACCACAAGGCGTGTAATAATCATAATCTGAGGACTATCAGTGTGAAAATTGATTATTATTTATTTCATATTCTTCATCCTGAATGATATCAATTAACTCATGTCTCGATATACTGCAAACTTATATATCTATATTGTCATATATGGGTGAAATATACCCACAGTATTTCACATCAGATTGGTATTATGGTATTCATAACAACAATTATTCAATGTTATCCATGAGAACTGGATGATCTTTAACGCTCTGCATGCTTATAATAAACCAGAGATGCCCTAAAGAAAAAACACCCAAAAAAATTCACCTGGGTTTTCATGTCAGATTGCAGCCATTAACAGCTATTATTCAAAAGAATTGGATGATATTTAACTCTCTCCATGATGAAGACAACTATAGAGATGCCATAAATAGCAGTGCCTGTTCGTAATCCAGTAGGGAGAGGGTTAATGTCCAATAAACGCAATCCTCCTAAATGTTTGTCCCCAGATGTCTGAAATACGACAACCTACCCGTGTCGTGTTTCTTGGAGACAGACCCAAGCGACTCTTGCTGCAAGATCCCCAACTGTTCACCCATGGTGCCACAAACGCCATCTACAAATACCATCCACACCCCAAAGACTCCCGTAGGTCAAACACCCCCTACGGGTCACAACATCACCCCGGATCAGAACACGAAGCAGCCAACTCCCTCGCCCTACCCAATTCCACTTAGAATCACCGGAAAGATGATCGGAATTGGTGTCAACAAGAATTCTACTGGTAGGTGTACTATTGATCTTGGTTGGGTGGGTGGTAACACAATGATAGAACGTTTGGACTTTGGAGCCAAAGGCCCCAGGTTCAAATCACGTCCCGGAAGCTGAACATCAATGTTCGTGAAAGTTTCCTTTCTGACGAGATATTGATAGGATGTGGTATAGGGCAACATTACGAAATATAAAGTGTATTGTTTTCTCCATTCAGCTGGGTGTCAGTACAAGGGCGTGACCCACAAGAAGGGAGTTAAGTGGCAAGACGGATGTTCCTACAACTGTGAGTGTGTTGATGACCACACCGGCAGATACGAATGTGTTCAGAGGTAAGGAATTACTTATTGGGGACAACTGCGTTCACACATTGAATGAGCCATAGTTTCATATTCTACGCTGTACATGGCTTCCATGAAATGAACGAGCCAATTTCACATTCAATGATTTGGTTTTCACACAATCAACCAACCATTGTTTCATAGTCAATTACATATGTGCTATTTTTCATAGTGGTATTCATTAAAGTATATATATACTATACTATATTGAATATTTATCTATATATGGTAGTATATTACTCCGCAGATGTGCAACTTACAACAACATTCCTGCTTACTGTATGCTGGTGCCCGACCCAAAGGACGCCTGCTGCAAGGTGGCCTCCTGCCTTCCTCCCATACTGTCAACTCCTGTCCCTCAGATAACCACGCCCTATGGATCCCCACCCACAGGCTCAGCGGTGACCCCATCACATGCATCTCCGAAGGTCACTCCGATTCCATTCGGTACACCCAAACCAGGTAATCCATTGGTTGCACAATATGTCATAGGCCACCTATAACATATATAGTAACACAATGCACCATAGTAACACAATATACTATGCCTTATGGTCACACATCATTGGTTACTCAGCACATCTTGGTCACAGAGCACATCATAATCAGACAACACATCATTGGTCATACAACACACCAATGTAACACAATACACTATATGTGATCACAATTCATTGGTTACATAATGCATTATGCTCATAAAACACACCATTATTATGTAGCACACCATAGATGCACAACACCCCATGGTCAAACCATTGGTCCCACAACACACCATGGTCACACATAATCATTGGTCACACATAATCATTGGTCACACAATAATCATGCAACACATGGTCGTACAATATCCCATGGTTACACAGCACTTCAATTGAAGCATCAATTTATTTATTTTTATTAAAAAAAAGAAATCTATAAAAAATCAAAAAAGAATTGCCATGAAATGTCTTTGACAAAGGGTATTGCGCTCTTCCCAGAGGTGTGTGTCTACAATGGCAAGACCTACACTCAAGGGCAGGAGTTCTACGATGGGTGCAACAAAAAGTGTGTCTGTGAGAACGGAAAGACAGGATTCTACAGATGTGGAGACAGGTATAATCTGAATTACATCCTTAACCCTTTCCCTGTTGGATTAGGCTCTGCTCTTTTGAGCATTATCTGTTGCCTCCAGCATGGAGAGAGTTAAAAGGAGTGATCATAGCAATATTCTAAAATATGAAAAATATGTACACTAATGCAATCTTACGTTATGCAAAGTTGGATGCAAATATGATTATGCATGTATTTAGTCTACTATATTTATATCTATTCTAATCCAAATACTAAATTACCCATATATCATCTACTGTTCTATGCAAAAATCTACAGTATCATTGCAAAACCCATCATTAAAATTGTTCTAGTTTATTAACTTTTGTCATCCTCAGATGTACCCAGTACCACAACATCCCCACCCAGTGCACCCTGGTGGCCGACCCTCGTGACCCCACCTGCTGCCAGATACCCCAGTGTATCAACACCCCCGGGCAGCCCGGCTACTCCACCCCGCCGATCGGAGGCCAGCCTGTCACCGTGGTGACAAATGTACATGGCTTCATCACTGGCAAGGCGCCCGTCATCGCTTCAACTCCGACCCCGTTGCCCTATGGCATGACGCCCGTACCAGGCACAGCCATGACACCGCTGCCTACATGTAAACAGACGATATTGGATTTGATTGATTGATTGATTGATTGGATGGTTTATTTAGTTAGCGTTTGATTGGTTGGTTTAGTGATTGATTAGTTGGTTGGATGGTTTATTTCTGTGTTGATTGATTGGATTAGTTGATTGATTAGTTGGGTTTTTTATTTGTTATTTGGCTGGATGGTTTATTTATTTATTTATTTATTTATTTATTTATTTATTTATTTATTTATTTATTTATTTATTTATTTATTTATTTA
>JAUTBT010016359.1:0-22294 GCA_032361225.1 Lepetodrilus schrolli
TAGTAGTAGTAGTAATAGTAGTAGTAGTAGTAGTAGTAGTAGTAGTAGTAGTAGTAGTAGTAGTAGTAGTAGTAGTCGTAGTAATAATACGAAGAACAACAACAACAACAACAGCAATAATAAAAATAATAATAATAATTAAATTTGCAATAATTGAAATAATGCCCAAGGCACTACAATATATAAACTAAGTATATATACAATGTAAAAAGGGCACTAATAGGTTAAACTAGGTGAGGGTGAATAGTAATCTGGTCTTGTAGAAGCCTCTGTTTCTGGAATTCCTTTCCAAGGATAGCACCCCAGTTGCACAATGTGTCCTTTTGTCCTTTTCCAAATAATAGTACTACGGAAGAGCGAAATGGACATTAAATATGACAGACGATCAATCTTTGCTATACGTGTGCAATATGTCAAATGAGAATATTATGATGGCTTACATTTCTGAATGGAGTCATTGTGGTTGAAGTGCGTATAACAGTACGGTGTCGTGTAACTTCTGACTCACTAATATCCACTCCTCGATACTCTGAAAACCCACAATTTAGCCCACATAAAATAAAACACTCATTCAGGAAGAAACTTGGATACTCAAAGATATACGTTGGTACGTTAGCGTCAATAAAACTATGGTTATCCGTTGTTTACATGCGTGTACATCTATATACAGTGGTTATAAAACTATGGCTATCCGTTGTTTACATGCGTGTACGGTGGTTATAGCTGACTAAGATGATCGATGGAAAAATGGCTTAGTCACATGTACATGTACATGTATGTTATTACGATCATACACCTAAAGTAATGAAGATGGATACATAATAACAGTAGCAAGTTAAACATGTTTTGTCGATTATTAGAATAATGATTCATCTATGTCAACTGTATAAGGTAATGCATGCACCGTGACTAATCAATACATTGTCTAAAAACAGACTTATTTTAATGGATATATTAATGCTGCCAACACTTTGTATTTTTGTAAAATGTTCTATTGTGGTTAAAATGACCCTGTCACTATGTGTATTGTACAGTATACGTACATAAATAGCATCAGTAAATCTCCCTAAAACTCAACGGAGAAACCATGTTAACTACGTATGCTCTTCCGCCCGTACCAAGAAGACGTGTTCATCATGTTGTTTAATAGCAATATACGTGTACGTACACTATATGCACATACACTTACTACACTGGTCGGTAGTCTTGTTCTTTATACAATATTATACAGAAGCTGTGCGTGCTTGAGATGCATTATTATGGTCAAATGCTTTTACGTTGATGTAAATTGTTGTCTCGATGCAATTTTCCTGCTATGGTTTTTACGTAATTTATTTAAGAGCAGTTTGTCTTTAGTTTAAAATAATAGAGTTGCAAAATATTATATATATATATATATATATATATATATATATATGTATTAACTTGTACCTGTCTCCATTGTACAGACGGCAAAATTTTATTCTTTATTTTCTCTCGATTGCAAAGAATGCAAATCCATTTGTTTTTCTCAATTAATTCTATGGAATGCAATTATCTACATAAATATATATCAATCTAACGGTCAGAAAGACTGCTGCCGTCATTTAGACAAGGCTAATTGGTCTGTTAAGATGTTGCCTTACATTGACTACATGTAACGTTAATCGTGATTAACGTGTGACAATCACGTGAGTGACAATCACGTGACAACAGCGCGCCCTAAGGGCAGAGAGTTGCTTCTATACATAATTACCCTCGCTTCAATCATTCAGTCCATGAAAACCCCTTGAACGTAACTAAGTCCTACAACAACATTTTGTGATCGTTACATGACTTAGTCACATTTGACTCGTGTGTTGGTTGGTCGTCCGTATCCTTCTCAAATAGGGTCGGCAAATCTTGGATACGTAACGTTGCAATCGTTACACAGCATTCATCAAGATGGTGCGTCCTAAATTGCATTTAGGAAATGAAATTTCTCTGATAGTGTTCTTCGTAACTCTACACATCGTTGGTATTCCCGGACAGAACGTCTTCGTAGAGCACACCATAGGGGAGGGTGTCGGTGAATACGGCGAGAACCCGGCGATGGAGAACATGGAACCACCAATAGATTTCAATGAAGGGTTCTTCACGACAGCCAGACGGCAAACCTTCCCGGGAGGAGGAAGTATGATAACGAGAAGGACCATGACCAGGAGGAGGCAGCCCTTACAGAGGACGTACTTTCAGGGAATAAACGACCTTCTCGGACAAATGTTCCAGTCTCCCGTGCCTGGCGGTTCCACCACGAGATGGTCAGTCAGGAAGAACCCCAACGGCGTCACTTCCTGGAAGGTTCAGAGGGGTTCTCGTGTGGTTCAAGGTCAAAGACAAGTGCAGCCATCAAGTAACCGCGGACGGCAAAATTTCATTAACCGTGTTTCTAAAGGCAGGACCTCTAGAGTTTATCCAAGAAGAAATAATGTCATTAAACCGTTGCCTCCGAGTGGACCCAAGATTAGAGGTGGAACACAATTTGGTTTGAACGGGAATCAAATTCAGAGAATATTGAATGCTCACAACGGAGCGAGGAAGGAATTAGGGGCTTCTGATATGCACGAAATGGTAAGTTCAATGAAAATAAATCTATCCAATGAAAGTCTTATTATAACTAAACCTTGGTTTACCTCCCCTACTCTACAACAACAATATCTAACCATACATAAACACGACCTCTACAGAGTGCTGCAGTCCCCTTAAGATAACATTCAATTTGTGAAAATTACCAAATCTGATCACTTTATGCATATTGATACATATCAAGAAGTACCTAGGAGTTCAAAAGTAAACTATTGTGGATGCTATAATGGCAACATAGATCAGGCACCAAGATTATCAAACATTTTTAGTACGATTTCATGCTCAAACTCAAATTTTATATGGAGATTTGTGAATAAAACTTTGAGTTGAGAATTAAATTTTACTGTCGAATTTTCCAACCGCATGTAGGCGTGGATAGATCATGAGCTATACAATATAAGAAGTAAAATGTAACTAAACTGTACCAGCACTTAGTTAATATCATAATAGACATTATTGGAAAATATTTTACAAAATTGCGTGAATATAATAAAAGAAAGTCCTAACCTCTAGACGATCACGGCTATCTCGACCGCATCTAATTTAATGCGAATATTAAATAATAGTATCCATCCTTATCTTTCTTGTTCCCTGTTGTGTACGTAACCCTATAGCCATATACTTATATTCCCTAGTCGATGTCTTCCTTTTTCGCTACCAGCCCTGGACGAGATTATTCATTGACTGTGATAGTGTCATGACCCAAGACAGATCTGTTTCATCGTCTGGGTAACACGTTTGAATAAAACACAATTAATGTTCTTATCGTACCGACAACCAATCAATATAGGAACTATACGGATATTTTATATCTTAAGGTGTTTTTTTACTGGATGCATAGGCATAGACAGGTCATTTACATGTAGACCGATATCAATACATTTAGTGTGAATATAATTTGTATATGAAATTTATACTCAAGATCAAAAGAAAGTACACCGATCAATAATTGCTAATAAAAGTAGCAAAATAGATGTTACGTGGTACTTAATGAGATATATGGCATAGTAATATAATATACACAGTAAGTAAACTCAAAATAACGTTTGTGAATTGATATTTTTATACGTAATGCCAACCGCAACCGAAAAACGATGCAGTTTTAATTAACGTTAATGAATTTGCTGGGAGTGTTCGACGGCACTGATTCCTGCAGTATGGAATCTATGTGATACCATGTGATGACTAATACGACGCTCCTGCAGAACTTGCAGATGACGTCACAAAACACGCACACAATTCATAATAAATGCATTTGTAGCGAAAATACTAGTGATAATACTGTATTTTTCAACAATAATGATTCACTTCATCATAAAAAAATATCTCTATAGAAACATATGATATTTAATTAAATTAGGCATTTCAATTTTGGCATATTTCGCTCGGTGTACTTTCTTTTGATCATGAGCATACATGCGAACCATTTTGTATAATATATACATTTCTTTTCCATAACGATATTAAATTATTTTTTATCAATCTTTGCTTAATATATCCGAAACAATTTCACTTCATAGGGATTTATTAAACATATAATATTTTTATGGTACTTCTTTGATATATTATTGGTACTTCTTTGGTAGACATCCTTCTTTGGTCAGGAACATTATTTCACATTTCAGAGATGGAATTCCAGACTAGCGGAAGAGTCCCATGCGTGGGCCCGGAAGTGCATGTTTCAACACCAGCAAAACGGGAGGGGCGAGAATCTCGCGATGGTGTACGGGACTTACACCAACACGGACACGCTGTTGAAGACGGGTCTGGGCGGATGGTACAAGGAGAAGTTTATGTGGAACTTTGGAGACGGATTTTCCTCTGGCACTGGGCATTACACCCAGGTGACTGAACTTGAACCATGACGTTATTTACGCAGATAATTAAGATATGTGTCTATAATAGAAGGAAGGGAGGTATCCTTATAACGATAGCCAGGTGAAAGCATTAAACTTGAATTTGATCAAGCCATTTCGCTCCGTTTCTCGAGTGAGTTTAAATACGTCATGAAAGTACGAGATCTGTTCTGTATAACTGCTATGAGAAAAATCAAGTTTAACAGTCGTAATTTACGTACACCCGGAAACCATATGTACATACTTATTATACTATACGTATCATTTGGCCCTGCGGATACCTTCCAACCATTACCAGTCCTAATTCGTTCAGGTTTCCAGCTGACGATGTTCGATCTTGTCGTTTGTTGTTAAAATATCAAATAATAAAATAATCATTAAAGTGGATTTCAATCTCAATTCAACTAAACAACTTATTAAGTATGAGAATATTCTTCCGTTTTTTTCCAGATGATTTGGTCGTCAACGAAGTATGTGGGTTGTGCAGCTCAATCCTGTCCTGATATGTTGTACCTAGTGTGTTTCTACTCGCCTGCGTAAGTATCCTATAGTAGACTTGCTTCCGTAAGCAAACCGTTAGACAAACCTCCTTAACGTACTCCTGAGATTATTATAGAAATGTACGTAATTTTTTTTTTTTTACACACACTAATCATCATTATAAACAATTTGAAATAGTACTATTTTAAAGTTTCATTTCTCTCTTCAGTGGTAACATCATGGGTGTTAACCCTTACACTCCTGGGAGGACTTGCTCCCGCTGCCGAAGATGTAACAGTGGCCTCTGTTCGTAGATGGTTAATAAAGTCAATACAGGCGTATTAACGTAATTTGCTGTTATGTATTATGGAGCAGATAGATGGGTAATGTTCCTCTATGTAAACGGACCAACAACACAAAGGTACACTGAAATACATAGACAGATGAAAGAATAAGTCCCCTAGTACTACCTGTCTGGATAATCCATCCTTAATTTACGTTCTCCTTTTACATGTTTTAGCAGCAAGAAAATTAAAGTGTTCTGGAAAATCTGAGTGTGTGTTGTACTATTGTCATGAATTCGATGAAATGTACAATCTCCCAGATAATCTCTGTCCGCGATTACCATGTTCCGTATTTTGTATAGTTATATTTATACCGAGGTTCTCGGCTTGAGTGAATAAAGGTTCTGTTCTGTTCCCATGTTGGGTCTGCATATAGATGAAATACCCGATCACAGACGTAATCCTATATATACTGAACAATAAAAAACAAAGTTCCTCACAAGAACCTACTACATATTAAAATATATCTATTGGTAAGGTATGTCTAGTCCATATGCTGGCATGTCTTTTCAAGCACTTAATGCTCGATTATCATACACGATGCCCATATAATATATGGACAATTTTTCAATTTGGCAGTCTGGCCGCTGGACGTTTTTGGCGAGACACCGCGGGAGCATGTTCATAATGTCATCTGTCATGTTTGACGGCCAGGGAACTGAACATCGTGGAATCAATTTTCAGTACTATTGTCGGTGATACGAGTATTGCAGTGCACTTAATGCATGTATTACACAACACTAAAATCGCCTACACATGTAATTTTGAGCCTGATTTGGGGTATTTTTTAAAAATAATTTTGCTTGAAATAAGTCTCGAATGTGTCCCCCAATGGAACTAAGTAACATTTCATCAATCCAGGACAGGCGAATCTTTTTTTTTACATATTCGGTTAAGAATGCCTTTTACACTTACGGGTAATCTTTATACACTTACGGGTGATTTTACACTTACGGGTTGTGGGCCTTTAATGTCACGAGTCGGTTCACTGCACATAACCATCTGGTTTCACGATTTAATAGACTTGTTTATTACGAGTTCGTGTTCAAAATGTTTTCTTCACAAATTACCATATAAAATTATTACGGGACCAGGCCCTGAGATTACGAAATTGTCAGAGTACGATTTCAAACTCAAGCTAAACTTTTATATGGGGATTTGTGAAGAAAACTTTGAGTTGAGCAAGAAGTCGTTTCGTTATATTGGGACCTGGTGTCGATATATATAAAAAAAATATATACAAGAATTGCTCACTGGCGTTAATCTGACATCACCAATATAACAGTAGCTTATGATCAGCATGGAACACCAGATGCTTCTCGGTTTACAGTTTCACGTGCAGCGAAGAGTGGAATTGTCTACTTTCTTTAGTTAACTGGACCAGACGTAGGTTACGACTCGCGCATTGCCTCAGATGTATTGCGGAGTATTCTTCCTCTAAAATATGCATGTGACGTTACTGAAAAATGGTTGAAGACTGTCTGGATCCATGCTCTACCACCAGCAGCAACTCTCCCACTCCTTTCTGTTATATAATAGTGTGTAGTGAGTTTGCCCTGTTCAAGAGAGAATGGTCTGGACCAGTGTCACAATGTCATAATTATAATGTGGACATTTATATTGAGACAAATCCACGCTCGAAAGAATACATTAGTATTCAACGGATCTGTGTGCACTCAATTCCTTCTCAAGCTGCCGTTCAAGGCGCTACATGGTTATCATTCCAGATCCTCATTCCGGGTACCCATTCTCTACTAGGTGAACAGAGGCATTATCGAACAAAGCCACTTGCCTAAGGTGACACAACAAGTTGTTCAGCCTGCGATTCGGTGTTGGGGAAGGAACGAATACTACTCCCAGGTTCTCGGTCACCCATCCACGTATCAGCCGAACTCGAATCTGTTTCACTTTAACCTGAGCGGTCAGCGTGCAATGCACGGGACCATGGGCGACCATGTGTGACAATAGGATACATACGGACAAACCAGAATTGACTTTGTGTTTTATTTGCAGTAAATATAGAAGATAATAAAAATTAACAATAGACAAAACAAGTTGAACGCATTCTAAACGAATAATTGTTGGCACTGTAGTAACAGGATATAACTATAAAAATACATCAACACAACAAAAATGCTATACCGTTAAAACCGGAAGTCAGGTATGGTATAAGCAGTTATTGGATTACCCTTTAATCTTTAAAATTACATAAAACTTTACAATTTAAACTTGTCATTTGGTCAACAGAATTCACAAATATACATATATTCAATCATGCATTAGCTCATCCATAATATACACTCACAGACATGCATTCTCTGGCTCAAATATGGGGTGGTCATAAAAAAATAATGAGATAAATTCGGAAACAACGCGCGAGGTTTTCAACACATGTCTGCTCAACACCGTCTCAACACCGTCAAGGCCAGACAGCTATGGTATACTGTATGACACCTCCACGGGAGTCAGTATGCTCGAGATTCACAGTTCACTATTGTTCCCGGTGCTTAGTACCATCATGGTAACTGTTAACATATTAACCTAGGATAATAGCTGTGGTTTCGGCTTCGTAGCTCTATCTTATGCCATATTACTATGGAGGTGTAAACATAGTAAATAGAGTTACGAAACCGCAACTACATAGGTTGGGTGACCCGGATCGTGGATAATGTTATCAAAATACCCAGTGGAATAAAATAGATACCCAAAACTGTCGTCAAAGGAGTCGATGGGGAAACTAGCAAAAACAGTTAGACTTTAAAGGACAGTATAGTCAATGGCATTTTTATTGTGTTGAGAACACTTTCAACAGTAGCTTGTGCAGACATAAATGTGAAGGTATGGACTATATTTAACATAGTAAGTAAAGCGTGTAGGTGTTTTTGTGATATAATTGGTACTGATGTCACCAGATGGTCATGTAAGAGCACCTTTGGTACCTGGCCTATCGTACAAAACAGCGCAAAACAAGGCAATGATTTCAGTAACTATGATAATTAATGGTAATGGTTCTGACGAATTATTAGAAAGCAGGATTTGCACCAAGTAACATGAGTCATGGCTACCATTGAATGACCAGACTGAAGGAACACATCACTGTTGATGGTTGTGATTAGGCTGTATATTCAAACTCTGCGCGTGGTTCATCTGCTGGCTAGCTGTCTGTAAATGTTCTGCTACCTGTTGGTGTTGATGCTGATGTTGCTGATGCTGTTGCTGTTGTTGAACTTGCTGCTGCTGCTGCTGCTGCTGTGCATCATGATTCTGCTGAGGAACCATATTGCTAGAAGTCACAACTTCAACATTATTGCAAGGCGGCACGGCAAAATAGTCGGACATTGCTTCCCAAGCTACAGTCAAGGTAGGATTGCTGCACTGGACTGGGAAGTTGCCCTGTGTCACTTGACTGGTCTGCAGGATGCGAGCAATCTCACTCTCCGTGGCGGTTGTCACCCCCGGTCTGAAGTTGGGCACTTTGCCGGCCCATGACTGGGTGGTTGCCGTGGAGTACGAATGGTCATCCCGCTCCTCCAACAAGGAGTACGTCCACGGGACTGGGTTCTGTCTCTGGGTGCCGACCTGCTCCATCTGGAACACAGCTGGTCTGACCTTTCCCTGCTGGACCTGTTCCGACAGCTGGTCTCGTATTATGTTGACCGGTAGACTAGGCTGGGTGTTGACGTATGTGACTGTTGAGGAAGCATCCGGTACAACGGGTTGAGGTGTGGAGAGGATGCTGGATGTAGACGTGTTGATGTATCGTTCCAGGGACTTTGCTGCCTGAACTGGGGTGGTAGGATTGACATGAGGAGTTGAGAGTTCGTAGAGGTTGTAAGAGGATGAGGTCACTGCTGCTTCATTCGTTATCTCCACGGTCTGGAGCAGAGGGTGGTTCTTCAGGTCAATCTGTTTGCGGATTTCGGGTTCGTGGATCTGCTTCAAGTGATTTGTCAGGTTCTTTCTCGTGGCAAACCTCTGTGGGCACATGTCGCATCTGAAAGCTAGTATTAGTTCAGTGGTCGAGTCATCCTTAACTTCTTTGGAATGGTTTGTTCTGTAGTGTCTCCTCCAATGATCCTTGCGTCCGAACGTTTGAGGACATAGTTCGCACAGGAACCGTTTCTCTTTCGTGTGCGTAACCATATGTCTATTAACATCCTTGTTTGTAGCAAACATCTTCCCACACTCTTGACACTTGTGCTTCTTGGGACAATCAACAGTAGACTTGTACCTGTTGTGAGAGAGGGTGTGCTTTAACAGGTCGTCTTTGGAGTCGTACTCTGTCAAACAGATCTTGCAAACGAGAGATTCGCCCTCTTTTGCATCATGCACGGCCATGTGAAAATCATAGGCGTTCTTGTGCAGGTAAGACTTGCCACACATGTCACACAGATACGTGAAGCGCTGCTGGTCGTGGGTCCTGAGATGAGTCTTCAGGTGGTCCAAGCGGTTGAAAGCTCGGTCGCAGTACGGACACCGACGATGAAGTGGCTTGTTGTGAGACAACATGTGTCGCCAGTGGATGAATTTGGAATCGAATCCTCGGTCGCATCCAGGGTGCTCGCAGATGTAGGCACTCTTCCCCGTGTGACTGGCCTCGTGGATTCGGTACGGATCCTGGGAGGTGAACTGTGCGGGACAAAACCTGCAGGAATATTTCGGAGATCTCCGATACTTCTTGCGTCCGCCGTCGACAGATTCTCCTTCACAATGATCTACCTCCAGCTTTGCCTTTTTGCTTCGGGTGTTTCTCGTCTTCAGCTCAGATCCTCTTCGCCATCTTTGCTTTTCATCATCATCCTGTTCCGCTTTTACTTCTAGCGGCAACTTCCTTGGCCTGCCTTTCCTTTTGTTCGAACCCGGCATTCTCTTCTTCTTGTTCTGGGCCTTCTTCTGCTTGCATGTGTGACTGATCAGGCGTTGCTTTGTTCTGAACTGAGTGTCACAGAGGTCACAATAAGATTCACCTTCTGAAGACTCTTCATCTTCTTCGTGGTCGTAATCTGAGTTGTGCGCAATCGCAAACTTGCTGTCTAATATCTCTCCTCCATCTTTCTCCGCAGAGAGGGCAGTCTTAGTGGCACCACCTGGTTGTGGATCTGAAAAATAGGAACATGAGACACAAGGAATTGAAAACTGCTGCAAGCAACAGTCATGTCTTCCATTTGAAGTAGGTGAAAGAGACATTTCCAAACACATGTGTAATTATTAGTGTTTTTTGTTTGTTGTCAGGTTTTTTAATTGTTTTTTTTTCCGCTTTCAAGATTCTTTCACATATCACAGCTTGTCGGTTTAGGGCAGGAAGAAACCTGCAACATCTGTAGTGCAGAATGTTGCAGTAAACCTGCAAGCATCAGCTGGTAATGACAAAACCAAGGATGTATTAATGGTAAAAATATGGTACACCTGAACAATACACAGACTTTTGGTGCGTTGATATTGTTCAAATGTAAATAGATAAAAATAGAAACTACCAGATTTACATAAAGGTATTCAACAAGTGTATATATTTGTCCAAAAACGAAATCATATTTATTCCACTCATATGTTCCACACACTATTGGACAAGACATGTGGATACGATGAACAACACCTTTCTTTTGTTTAGTTTCCTCTTTTTGGTTCTGGTCGACCTCCAAGGTATTGGTTGAACTCTTGAATAGTGACATTCCAATCTTTACAGCATAGTCCGAGGCATACCATACCCTCAGTTCTTTGCCATACTCCACTGGCTACAATACAACACAGGGAACACAGCTGTAGACACAACAGATAGCAGTGTACATAGAGCCATATAGAAGTGTTGTAATTGACAGTGCACTTTGCTTAGATTTGTTATTTTGAATTTGGGTTTAGATCTGCTTTCAAGTTTTTTTCACTTATATCAAGGCTTGTCAGTTTAGGGCAGGAGGAAACCCGTAACATCCATAGCGCTGAATGTTGCAGTAAATCTGCAAGCACCAGCTGGTACTGACAGACTAAGGATGATACCTACCTCAACACTACAGACAGCGCATCCATTCAATATTGCATCAGAAAGGTAACTTTTGCGAACATTGATGCCAGGCTTCTGGGGCGGGATTTGAACCCGGGACCTTTGGCTCTTAACATTCTACCATTGCGCTACCACCTGCCCCACTTTTCATAGAGGATGCTCACATGACCAAGCATTGTTAATAGGGGATCTCATATGAGTGGTCATAAAGTTACATAGTACTGAATTTATTAAATGAGTTGGCAAAACTGATATGCAAGTGTCAAGCATAATATCCTTTTTGCCAACGAGTTCAATAAATTCAGTAATATACGAACACGAATGTGAGATTGTATTTATCACATAACTGTACAAATAAATTTTTCAGTCACAAACACTATATATCCAAATATCTTGGGAACTGGGTTAAAGCATACAGACAAAATATATCTAGCATGACATCACAATGGTAGAACAATCAAATAAACAATGAAATAACCAAGAATTGGGTCAAACAATATCTACTGCTGTAGATATCGCTTGTTATTTGAAATTGATATCTACTGCAAAAAGACAGTATTGGGTGATAAACCACCTTATCATCCAATGGAAAGTTGAATAAGGACATTATTACACTGATTTTGCCGTTTTCTTCCTAAAATATATTCCTAATTTTGCCATATATTATGTGCAAACATAATAACATAGTATTTATTAAGATTTTACCAAATTACCTTGAAATAAGCAGTAATAAGAATGCAATTCAAGTAAGTTCATGAAAACAAGCAAGTACAGTCAATCTTCATTGTGTCAAACTATCTAGTCTCAAACATCGTAGTATGTCAAAGCACATTCTCGGTCTCGACCAATTCCTTCTTTAATTATCATTATTTAGACCCCCTGTGTCTAATTTGCAATAAAAATACATACGATGGTGAAATGAAATTCAAGTCCGAATGTGCGTAAATACTATATATTTTGCATATTTGTCTCGAAATTAAATTGGCAACTATCTAACAATAGCCAGTTGATAATCTGTAGCACACGACTTGTTCACCAGCCATTTGAAGGGTAATTAAAAAAGGCGGATTAGGTATTACATGAACTACAGTCAATTAATGCAGTCTCATCAGATCTCAATAACATGTCACTCAATGTGTCACTATTGAACAATTCTCTTTATAAGCCTTACTTGTTTTGCATTTATTCATGATAAATAATTACAATATGATTTACTACAAGTTGTAAGTGCAACAGTTGACTTTTATTTCTATTGACTCTTGAATAAACATGTATGGTGAAATCTGCATTCATTTTTCTTTTTATTTATTTTTTATTTGGACAACTCTCGTCTCGAATGATACAATGTCTCGAAGTTATTGAATGGGCCTCTGAGGTTTGACACAACAAGGTTTTACTGTATACAGATATTTCGTGTATCATTCTACTTCGCCTAACTAATAACTATGCAAATTAGGGAGTTCTGACCGTGCGTGACACCATTACATCTGACATCATACTACTATTGAGAAAGATGCTACTAAATGGAAATTATCAACAAGATGACAATTACGATCGGAAACTAGATGTGCTAATTGACAGCATTTAATACATGGTTACAATTTGGGTTTATTATGATTGTGGTTCTTAATGATTTCATTAATTACCAGGGTGCTTTCCGGGGCATACAGGTTTTAACAATCCGAAATTTCTCATACGCCCCTCGACCTTCAGTCTCGGGGGTATACTCCGGAAATCACCCTGGTAACTAATGAAATCATCAAGAACCGCAATCATAATAAACCATGAAGCTAGCAAAAACCACTGTCAGGATAAACCACCAATTCAGCATGGAGCATCATGGTGTATCAGTATAAACCAAGATTGGCAAGAACCACCGTCAAGAAAAAAAAGAGGACTATTTTGTACCTTGATTGTACTGAAGTAGACGTGGCCATCATAGAGGTAGGCGTCCATGTTCTGTTCATCGTACGTCTGTGCAGGTCGGACAAACATCATCCAGTTACATCGGGCCTGGTCGCTCAAGTCATACTGACACAGCACGCCTTCCAGATTGAAATTCTGCAATGATGAAAGTTCTCATTGTAACCATCATCGCCATCATCATCTGTCGTCTTCGTCATCATTATATCTTTATTCTCTTCAGCCACACATTGTGGTACAAGAAAAATGTACTGTAGTGGACCATAGCATTAACTATGGGATCTGATATCATCTATACTTTTAGATACCCTATCAACATTACAACAGACATTACCAAAATTAACATGGTGGTTGGTTGTTGGTGCAGTCGTGTATTCAAATTTATAAGAATGACTAATAAATCATACTTTAAGGCAAAATCCTTGAGGTGTCTTCTCCCTCTTGATTCTGTCTGACAAGAACTGTGCTTGAAGAGGCCCAAATTGGGTTCTGTTCTTCACATACCTCCTTGCAAACACTCCTTCCCTTATTGGGCCTGGAAATGGTTAAAGATACCTTTACCATAATAACATCAGATGTGTACATGAAGAATGACAAACATTCACTGTTTATCAGTACATATGAAAGCTCACAGGGACTGTAGCGTAGGCAGAGAATGAATCTTACCATGCTTACCTTCCTGTATAATGAGCACAGAGGGCAAGGTCAGCCTGGCGTAGGATGGAACGTGGGAGTCCGAGATGATGGTCAAGATTCCGTGCTTCCGACACGGACCACGATTGCTCTTGCCACAGTCATGGCACCCTACAGCAAACACTGGACATTGGTCAGAGTGAAAATAATAATCATAATGATAATAGTAATATTAATAAAAATAATAGTAATAATGACAATATTAATAATAATGAAGATAATACAATAATGATGATGACAACAATAAGAAATATAATATTAATAATGACGACGACAAAGACGATGATGATAATAATAATACATGTAACAATAAATAGGAAATATAAATAGAGCCAGGTAGAGAGAGTTAAAATGGTTCAAATATAAAATGGAAATACCTCTGTAGTATTTAACATGTTTAATGGGAGACGAAATCAACATAGGAACCCTTACACAACATATGCTTTGCAGATAGTTTGTCCGGCAACTTCTTTTCCTTCGACATGACTGCCTGCCTTTTCCCTCTCAGTTCTATCTGTTCCAGTAATGCCTCTTTGGTTGTGGATTTGGATGGAGTAGAACCTGATTCCTCTTCCTGTACAGAACTGTGGGCACATGTTTGGTTTTGCTGGGATGTGTCCATAGATTCTGGTTCATTAGGAGTTTGTGTTTGAACTGATTCATCTTGGGAAGCTGTTTGCATATAGTTACTACTTTCTGATTTCAAAGCTTCAGTGGACTCTCGACCTTGTCCAGCTCCTTCTACAGCTGGATTGGCATTTCCAGAACTTTGAGAAGTTCTTTCAGGTTTTGATGACTCCAGGTGACTGGCACAGTCCTCCAGAGTAATACAGTACACAGTTTGTGGACCATCGTGGCCTTGCTGAACAGAAACAGCTTTTCCTCTGGCATCAGTTGATGCTGGTTCCGGTTCTACTCGATGACTGTCCACCTCCATCTGTGGGTCAGGGATCGCGACAGTGAGTGTGGGCAGCCCACAGATCTCCTGGTTCACCTTGGCCTGGACCTCGACTTCCACCGTGGGCAGCTCTGTAACCACGGAAACAACTGCATCACGTCCAGGCTCAAAGGAAGTTTCGCAAGACTCTGGCAATCCTGTTAGATTTAGAATGTCATCTGCCATAGTGGTCAACGTAGGGTGGTCCTCCTACCCTAGAAAATATGATCATCATGATCATAGACGTGATAGAGCTGCAAAATGCATCGTTATACATAGATAATCTCATCCAACATGCCCAAGTGTCTTTTCATATCAAATATATCAACATGAGTTGTAAAACTTGCTACTTTAAAGTAACTTTTAATATCAATGAATATTGTTATATTTATTTTTATTTCAAAAGACACGAAGGTGAGATAATATTTATCACCCATTATCATTTTAAATTTGTATTAAAAGAAAATGGCATTCCATAGTCCATGAAAGGTTGTACTGTAAATTCTGCTGTGCATTTGTCCTGTTACATCGTAATACAGTGCTATGATGTTATGGGTGTATTCTATTCACAACACTACTGCCAGTATTGGCGCGAGTGTCGGGTCACAGTGTATGCGCAGTGATTATTTGAATCAAATGGCAGGAGTAAACATCGAGTGAATCAATATGTGAACAATTTAAAACAATAATTAAATTAACTCACTTCTTTGATTGAACTGCTTTCTCACTCAGAATATATTGTCAACATGTTAAAACAGACAAATACATATTTTAATGCACCTGTTCACGGTCTTGCAGCTCTCACTCGAGGGTTTATTCCTGCCGGGTGAAACACAGGGTGTTTATTGGGAATTTCATCATTCAAGTGTTACTCCAGGGTTGATCAAGTAATGAATCAAATACGGATGTATGATGTTTCGCCCCCTGTACGTTGAACCCCCAGTCATTTCGCACCCAACCCATAACAATTTCAACCCCAACCAATTTCTTTGCCATGTCGTATTTGCCCCCACCGCATTTTATTGTGCATTGTTTTCGCCCCCACAATATATTTTACCGTCTATTTGTCTTATTCATATCTTGTGTGTAAACATTTTAATTTGCCATGACATATTGAGAAATCTTCATAAAAATCTAGGATTATAATCCTTCATTTTCATACGATTCTCATGAGTTATTTTTTTTAATATATTTAGCCTGGGAAATTGAGTCATGCCCAAATTCCGTCCACTAACCAGAACACAGCAATGCATAGATGTTATATTCTGATTGGGTGACGGAATCCGTTACTAACTGCCATGGTATGCTGAAAACTGTGAAGCAGTTTACAAAACGAAAGTTATTTTGTTTGTCATTTCATGAAGTATTTACCAAGATAATTTACCAAATATGTGTGTCAATGCATTTAAGGCCAAACTATAATATTGGAATATTTTATTTTTAAAAGAACATAAAACAAATTAAAAGTAGAGTACCCAGTATAGTCGGGCTGATAAAGTTACGAACCCCTGTTTGGTACGGTACTGTTATTCAAAAACTATTTAACGCAAGTCACTCAAATTTGGCACAGTATTAGGAAATGCGTGTACCCAACCAGTTCCAATATTACAACTTCGTAGATCACCGAATAAAAATTCTGTATATTTAACCTCTTACTATTTCACTTCACACTTTTGCTAAATATGTGGAGCGGTGCCATTCTATCATGTAACAGCGATTTACATATATTCGAACACCAATGACAATTGGTCACATGACAATATCATGAATATTCCTATCAACAGTTATCAACAGTTATGTCACATAGGTTTTATTAATATAGATGCATATTACTTCATTACCGTTAATAAGCTTTACAAATATCTTCAATTGGAAAGCGCACACAAACACCCATTTAAATCCATACTAAAGAATACATGTACGAAGCAGACTTGTCATGCTTTCTAAAATGCTCAAAAGGTATGAAAGTTTGTGCAATACCGAAAATTTGTTGGGTCTGAGGATGGTATCAAAACAAGCATAGAAATTTTAATGTAATTTTTTCGATGCAATCATTCTTAGAAGTACAATTCGTGAACTTACTAGTATAAAGGGAAAATAAATATATGGCCAACTTGTAAGTTGAAATATATGTTCTCCATTGTGATCAAGACCTTGATATCTCGAGATAAACTATACAAAACTTTCCTTGCTTAAATTTCTTCTGAGATATCCCTTATTATTGATTGATAAATCTCATGTGACCATTTGTCATTGATGTTGTAATATGACAATCGCAAAAGTGTGAAGTGAAATAGTACGAGGTTAAATATACAGAATTTTTATTCTGCGATCTACCAAGTTGTAATGTTGGTATTGGCAGGGTATATGCAATATTTTAGTGACCTGTGTTAAATAGTTTTTGAGTAAGATACCAAACAAGAGTTTGTACCATTACCTGCCAGTCTATAATGAGGAACCAAAGTAAAATTATATTACGTAAAAAAACGAAAATAGACAACATTTTAACAAATGGGATTAAATCAGTTAATAAATGTGTTGTAAGGTGTATTATAAATAACGTAAATTTCTATATATTTTTTAAATACCATTGTTTATGAATTATAATGGAAATAATTTGCGATGAACTCATAGGTTTCCTGAACTTGTATCAAATTGTAGATCTGTATGTAATTAAATAATATATTTATGGGTGTTACAGGCACATTAAACAAGCAATAAAATTAACCAAATTTACGATGAAACAACAGTCAACACACACAAAATAAAAGTCAATTAGATCAATGGCAGTACTATGATTAATAAAGTAAGATATGCAATTATATTAATTATGAGGCCTGCGTATATAACTGAAATATAGGCTAGTCAAGCTTAACTTCAATGGAATGCATTAACATGTAAATATATAATAATAGGCCTACTGTTGTTTTCAATTCTATATAAACAACCAAGCTGAAGCATAAACTAGTAGATGTTTCATTCACATATATAAGAATTTCACACGATCGCATGGGACAATTTCGCAATTTTTAGATGTATTTTATTTTATTTTTAAATACCTTTTCTGGGGTATCTTCTACAGTGCTTTGAAAATGAATCTTCATAATTAGGTCAGATAGGGCCTACTTGTTTGTCAGTTTTTCGTTTCATTAAGACAACGTATAAAATGGATTTATTTATTATACTTATTTATTAGCTGCTGGTCATTGCCGGAGTTAAAATCTGAACTAAGGAAATGAGGAGGAAGGATTTTAGGGAGGAAATTGAATCTAATAGAGCAGTATATATCTTATATATAAATATATAATAATATTTGCTTTTGGTTTGTTTTCGTGTAATAATCTAAATAAATCAGCTCTCAATGCAGTTGCTAGAGTACGTTGCGATGTGTATGGTACTAAATACACGTTTTACTTTTAGCTATTAAACTAAATTGAAATTTACATGACTTAAATAGACTAAATGTGTGGTATCTTCTATGAATTTACTGAAATGTCATTGCACAATTATTAAAAAGTTGTACATGTACAGAACATCACTAGATCTAGATGTACAGCTGTTCGTAGATTGACCATAATGCTGTAATCTTTTTTTTTTTTTAAAGGTATTAATCTGATCTAGTTTTCCATTGGCATAGCTTTCTTCAATATGCCTTTATCATAAACAACTTTTGTAGCTAATATTCAGCTCGATGTATGTCGGCAAAAAGATGTCTAGAATGATGACTTTTATATAGCAACCTATGACGTCACACAGAAAATTGTAGATATATACAAATGTTCGTAGATTGGCCAGAACTCCATAATTCTTTTTTAAAATAATAAATCTGATCCAGTTTCTCATTGTCCAAGCTTTCGTCAATATGCCGGTACCCAAAACAAATTTTTGTAGCTAATATTCAGCTTGCTGTACGACGGCAAAAATACGTCTAGAATGATGACTTTTATATAGCAAGCTACGACGTCACGCAGAAAATTGTCGTTACACAGGTATTTGTAGATTTGCCATAACTCCATAATGCTGTATTAAAAAAAAAATATGATGCGTATTTCCAGTCCAAGCTATCCTCAATACGCTGATACCGAAAATAACCTTTTTGTCGCAAAAGTTCAGGTCGCTGTTGGACCGCAAAAAGCGTCAAAATGACGACAGTTATATAGTGGCTCGTCATTTTAGACCGACATTATTACTCCTAGTGGACTAATGACACATGGTAGACAACTCATTTTGGTTCCCCATTAACCAACATTCACTTATCTATAACTATATTAAAAGTTGTAATATTTTATATGTAAATATTGAATATATTTTCTATTGGCATTTATTATGATAAATCTACCAAATGAGCATGATAATGGGTGAATTAATATTATAAAAAATCCTATATGAACACATATGCAAATAATACTTCGATGACCTCCATGACCCCTGGGTTGGAAAGGTACACTTATTGGAGGCCCTTCCGAGGTTCTATTCAATCTCTGTGATGCTTAGATGAGGGTTTGCAAGAATTGTTACAATCCTATGCATTCATAAAACAATAACAGGGACAATAATTTACATTATTTCAGGGAATAGTTGTAATGTTTATTCACATATATCCACGCCAATCTTCCTTGAATGTTCACCCTCAACAATTTCCAACCTCGTTTGACGACGCCATTATCGCAAAGGATTATGGGTTACTATTTTGTGGAAATATACGACTAATATATCAACTAATTATTTAATTTACTTATTGTCTCATCGCAATATTGTTTACCATGTAGCCAATCATTACAAAATATTAATACATATATATATCGCCAATGAATGTTAGATTATTGTAACGGTATATTTAGCTTATGGAATTGAAATCGAAAAATGTCTCATCTGAAAACATATCCTTAAATAAGTTGTTTTCTCACCAAACAAATATGTCTGCGCCCATCAACGGATAATCAAGTAAATGTTTATCCGCCATTATTAGATGCAGTTTGGTCTGTGATATGTCTCTTTACGAACGTTCTACCTCCGAAAAAGAAAGAAAGCAAAAGATATATCGAATAACAAAGCAGACTGATGATGACAAGAACCCATGTGTGAAGGTTTGTGCAAAATTAATATCGAAACTAAAGGTGTTCCGATTTCGTGCAGTCAACAAACTTCGGAATGACTTCTGGTACAGCGATTTGTCATTAAATACAATTGAATTTGCCTGTTCATGTCCTGCACTACGTTTGCTTTATCTCCTTATATCTAATGTTATTTAACTCAATTAATGATAATTTTCATCATATAAAGGTCATTCATCTAAATCAGTTTGTGATGTTTACAACCACAATTTGTTTACAACTAACCCGGGAATTTTAATTAATATTATAGTAGTTTTTACGTAATCGACGTTTTTATTTTTCCACGTGACTTGCTGCAATGTAGATAGTTTGATAAGCCTAATCAGCTGTTATAACGTCGTGCCTAATTTACTATTGCATCATCACTAGGTTGCTAGTGCCCTAGCCAGTGTAGGGGTCATTCACGTGAAGAGAAATAATGGTCTAATAAAACTAGTGAATTTGAATAAGAAATGTTATTTATATTAGTTGTTTCAAATTATTAGAATTAGTTATTTAGGATTGGTTCAGTCGCAGAGATGGAAACTTGTAGAAATTGAAATTTGTAAACCATTTGTAAATGTTAAAATCATAAAATACAATCTAATAAAATAATACATTTCCAGTCTGATTTTAATTCTGGGGCAAACTCAGTTACATGTATATAAATGTCTGGTTACTTCAGGAACAGCTAGGTTCATTCATGTGAATGTCTGGTTACTTCAGGAACAGCTAGGTTCATTCATGTGAATGTCTGGTTATTTCAGGAACAGGCCCAGTCATACAAATGTCTCAGTGATAATGGTTACAACAAAGAGAAATGCAGCTTGCACTTTCAGAATTACAAGAATTGCAAAGAATTTTGGGTGAGGCCTCATTGATTGTTTATTGCAAGTTTGTCTAAATAATTACTAATTATTTGGTGGCTAATTGGCTGCTCAGATTAAAGTTCAGCATGATCATGGCTCAGCTGGTTCATGGATGGGTGACGGACAAGGGCAGATACAGGAATTTCAAAAAGTGGGAGTGCAGATTTTTTTGGCATAAATTTAGTCTGATTGGGTTGTATACTCCCCAGGAGTTGAGATGGAAAATTACGGCACATTGTGCTGGGCAGGATTAAAGGTTGTCTGCTTGTCCGGGGCAAGTGATTTGGGATGTTGGACAAGTAGATCGTCCCAAGTACTTGCCCGACCTGACAAGTAAACTATTTATAGGTAAAACGAAAGTTTCAAAATTAAATCTACCTGGTCATTGTCACCCTAAAAATGTCCCTGTCCCTCTATCCTTATAACGGCCATGCCTGGATGACCCTCTTATGTTTTCAATAATATTTAGACATGTATTTATCAGGGTTTATCCTGTTTATGAATCAACATAGTCCACAAGCTCTAAGCGCTGCTCTTCAGAATATTACTATCTATACTGTTACTATAAGCCATTTTGGAATTGCGAGTACACACGTGCAACCTCAAAGCAATCGTCTTCCTTTTCGGAGTAAACAAACTTTGCAGCCATATATCCAGGCTTGGTCCGATATCAAGATCTATCGCTGAATAAAAAGTTTTTTTTATAAAACCATTTTTTAGATGTCATGTATCCTATTTGACAGATTTTATAATGATAAGCAATATACATCACCCCAGTAAACAAAATTATGATCAGTAGCGCTTGTATTGTGCTTCTGTCAAGAAGAAGCGGTCATTTGATGGTACAGCCTCTGTTGTGTTGTTGCGAGTAGCGAGCGATTCAAACAAAGATCAGGTTGAACTAATATTATTCTGTGAAAGACAAAAATCATCCTCGATTGATTTGTAATACTACATGCCATATGGCTATCGATTAGACAGGTGTGATCATTTATTAGCTATAATTTGCATCGTTGTATCGGAGACACTGTCTGATAGATATATGTTGTAATATAGAGTCGAGAGAGAAAAACAAACAAGTTACTGTATTTCCCTGATCCTTTGTAGCAAAACATATTTCATAGCTTCATGCATTAATTATATTTGCCTAAATTATGGTGTTTCCTAGCAGCTAATAAATAATTAAGTATAATAAATAAATCCATTTTATAAGTTGTATTAATTAAACAAAAAAACTGAAAAACAAGTAGGCCCTATCTGGCCTAATCACGCATATTCATTTTCAAAGCACTGTAAACATTGGTCTATTGATTCCACAAATATATATTACATGTACCTGAAATACCCGGGAAGAAATATTTAAAAATAAAATAACATACATCTAAAAATTGGGAAATTGTCCCATGCGATTGTGTGAAATTCTTATACAGTGGAACCTCACTTTACCGGACAAGTTGGTTGCAGCAAATTTTGTGCGGATAAATGAAAATCCGTAATAGA